>JANHGN010020323.1:0-26350 GCA_024605025.1 Megaceryle maxima | reverse complement strand
TATACTGATCCTTTCCTCTGACAAGTAGCCTAAGTATACTCAACGACACGCACAGTCCTAGTACGGGGGGGGGGGGGGGGGGAGGGGTGTGTACATGCATTTACATAGATAAAATACCCATCATTTCTTTCTCTGAGGAGGTAGGTGAGGCTATTGTGGAAAAAAAAAACCACATAAATAAAATTAATGGAATAGAAAAGCTTGTTTTCACAAATAAATGCTCTCAAATTCAACGCAATGTTATGTACCATATTAACAGGAATCATGTTAGTTTTTCAAAACATACACCTTCCTTACATACCATTAACTACCTCACTTCAATAACCGGGAGCCTAGCCACTGTTCCACTGAACGTGAACCCAAAAGGCTCAGACTGCACTGCTCAGTGGCAAATTCTCCCTGACCTGAAATACAAATCAGGGAGCAGATAAACAACCTGTAACCAATGCCCCCAAATCATACTTGTAATTTGTGTACACATAACTTCCAAGGGGGACAGACTAAGTGGTAAGTTTGAACTGCCTTAGTGAGCATTTATCCTATTAGGGCCAGATAGAGTGGTTTAACAAGCACATGGCAGCTCATTGAGTCATAGCAACACATTTGAGCACTCCATGGTATCAACATTGATAAATGTTGAATTGACACATCTTCTACAGTATGCTGAAGTAAAAAAAAAAAAAAAAAAAAAACAGCTTAGTTACAATTATCGAGCATATTTGAAATATTATGGAGACTGACCAGAATATGCTGAAATTAAGCGTCAAGAAACTGGTATGCACGTAGATTGCTTTGAGAAATGTTTCAGAAATGGACAGAGAACACTGCTGATGTGAAATACACTATCCAAATGATTCCATTTATCTTACCCGAATCCCTTCTTCCTTGTCAAGTGTAATCAGATCACAGTTCTCAGAAGCAAAGTGAAGCCCAGCAGACACACTACATAGACTATCAAGTTCCTTACCTCTAGTCTGGATATACCCCATGTAATGAAGTCACTGAGAAGTAGGGATATTCACTTCATAATTATTTATGAGCATTCTATAACTTTGGCCATCAAATGATGCAGACAGCAGATGAATCAGGATAATTCCATCATAGTCACAGATATGTATCACTTAGGTTAGGCCTCTTTTATTGTATCATTAACAGGCAGCCATCATACAACAAACTGAAAAACCTCGCACCACAATAATCCTAGAATTACCAACAGGTCAGCCCATCATGCCACTATCAACTTTGCTGGTGAACTCTAAACAAAATGTTTTTCCTGTTCTAACCCATCTACCTTCCACAGTTCAGTTTCAGTTATTCCACTGACACATAGCAGTCTGGGCTTGGATTGAGACAGTTTTCTTCATGGTAGTTTGCATGGTGCTATGTTTTGGATTTGTGACCAAGATGTGTCAATAACACAAGGGTGTTTTGGCAACTGCTGAACAGTGCTTACACAGCATCAAAGCCTTCCCCCACCACCACACCATTGAGCATGCTGGGGGTATGGAATTGCTGGGAGGGAACACAGCTGGGGCAGCTGACCCTCAACTGACCAAAAGGATATTCTATACCATATGATACTGTTCTCAGCAATAAAAGGTGGAGGAAAGGAAGAGGAAGGAGAAAGCAGAGCTGTGTGCACAGCTTTTGTTTTACCTATTAAACTGTTCTTAGCTCATGAGTTCTCACTTGCACCCTTGCAATTCTCCTCCTCAGCACACTGGGCAAGGAGTGAGCAAGCATCTAGCAAGGAGCTGTGTGGAGCTTAATTGCCTTAGGCTAACCCAAAGCCTTCTTACCCCCTTGTTCCTGTTTGAGGGTTAAGTGTATCCAAGGTACAGTACGGCTGAACGAGAACCACCCAATTCAACACATAAAAGTATCTCTATTTGCAACATGTCTTTAATCTGCATTTTACCTCTAACTACTCTTATTCATTTTGCACTGAAACCAGCCATTTGTGAAATAGCAAATGTTTGTTCATACTAGGTTCACATTACGTGTTCAAAATTACAAAATTTAAGAAAATCAATTAATGTGCCATCATCTCTGCAAAGCGATAAAGTGTAGACAACTATTACAGCTCAAAGCTCTATTTTAAAGCCCATGATTCAAGTATTTTTACCAAAAAATTCTACAAAGAAAACACAGAGACGAAGAATGCCTCTGTGCAATAAGCACACGTTAACTTACATCAAACAATTTACTTAATGCAGAAACCTTCTGAAAGACTGTCACTTGACCATACTAATAAACTTGCAAAATATGATTCTCTCAAACTGGAATGCATCAATAGCTACAGATGTTCCTCCTGAACCTCTTAACTAATGCAATCATAAAAGGTTTCCATAGTTAGTAGCACCAAAACAGCATACTTGAAAAACGCTCCTCTTAATTAGACAAATTTCTGTGGCTAACATTTTTGTCTGAAGATATATTAAAACCTGTTATACGTATTATGCTATTTAAGTGTCCTGTAGACAGAATAAAGCTGATATGAAAAAAAAAATAGCTGATTAGAATATATTAATTTCAATGTTTGCTAAAAAAAAAAAAAAAAAAAAAAACACACACAAAAAAACAAAACCAAAAAACCACACAACCAAACACAAAAGAACCAAAACCAAAGAAAGAAAAAAAACAAAAGGACTGTGAAAGCTGGAGTGTCCCAACAGAATCCAGTGAGTTGGCAGGAAACAAGCTCAAGCCACCCTGAACTACATCAAGCTTGACAAACTCCTAGCCTTCCTTTTACTTTGGGCCACAACAACTATAGCAATTTTGTTTTGTTACTGGCCATATCAAGAGAAAGTTTCTAAATCAGTCTGAAAGAACTGATTGAAAAAGAAAGATGACATTCCCTTGCTAATGTTTTGGAGCAAGTGCAACTAATGTTAGATTCTTTACAAGAAAGGAATGGCAATTCACAATGGCAATTCACACTGAGATAGAAGAACTAAACCAGAACAGGATTCACACAATTTCCTTAGCTGAAAAATATTTAACAGTTTAGGTACTGCTCACACACAAGACCGAGGTACAGAGAGCGTGAAGCTACTATGACCTTTTGATCTCAAGGTCTCCCCAGTTACACTAACCACCAGAAACTACAATGAAACTGAACACTTGAAGTTCCAGAAATACAGATGTGAAACCAGCTTCTATTAACTTAACCAGTACTTCATCTCTGGAAGTTAGAAAGCAACTACTTAGCACTGAGGAGATGATTTATATAGACCTGTTTGATGAAGCAAATAGTAACTACTTCTAGATAACCTAGGTGGAGGAAATTCCCTCTGCACAGCCACAGAATTAACAGCTCATTTGACCAGTAAAATCACTCACCAAAGAGATTTCAGTCAGAGTATATCTTCCGTTCTTTGGATGAACTCCAAACACTATAACGTGCAGGATAGAAAGTGTCTACGTAAAAAACCCTAAACTCTTATGTAGCCATTTCTTCTGTGCCTCTCTACTTCCACCAAGATTCCAGACAGCTTCAATAAATAGAACACAAATATTTTAGCTAACTTGCCATATAAAACAAGACATTAACTACCAGCAGATGTAAGAGTTGAATACAACTCCTGAATATCATTTCATCTACATGATGTGTAGCGGGTGGACAATAACAGGAGGAAAAATGAATGTGCATACATATGTATGCACATGCACACACTTTTATTTCACCTATTATTTAGAGCTCAAAAGAGTAGCATAGGTCTGAAAAATAATAGTGGCACATCCAAGATAGAATCATCATCAGAGAAATTGAAACTTTCCTTCGAAAGGAATGATCTTACTTTCAGTTTCTTATGCTTTAGTAAGAAATGACAGTCACAAAAAGCATCAAGAACACTTCAGGTTTCCTCATGTTCTGAAACCACTATGGAAGAGACTGCATTTCCAAAGTAACAGGGTATCTTATCAAGTATGCTGCTGGAGTTTTTGCAAACCAGAAAGCTTTTCTTCTATGGTATTTTCTGAAAAGTTGAGAGGAAAGTAAGAAGCCAATAATGCCAGTAACAGAGATAGGAGGCTGTTGCAATAGAACGCGCGCGAAGGCTTCATTCAAAGGCTTCATTCCTTGTGTTTGCTTCAGTGAAGTAATACCTCTTATCTGAATAAAGCAAAAAAGGCTGGATTTTTAAGTTTATAAACAGTAAAGAGTAAGATTACACCTATTTTTGCTCAGGCAAGGGATTGATTAGACACATAGTTACTGAGAAGGCACTTGCTGAGAAAACTATCAAATATAAAGCAAAGAACTACATTCTAAAATGCTGGGACAGTTTTGTTTTGTTTCTTTTTAACGAAAGGTTCTCATTTTCTAGTTCAAGATTAAAGTCCTCTTCCAATAAGCGACAGCATCTAGAGTGATTCCTTCCAATATCTTTTTAACCATCATCACTGGAAGCGCACATGCGCAAGAAGTAGTAGGTTTGGGGGGAAAAAAAATTTAAAAAGAGTCTCTTAAAAAAAATAAACCACTAACAGCAGCCTAGAAGCTCTGGGCAGCATCCAAGTATGGTTACTGCCTATTTGTGCTCCTAAATGCTCTCCTGTTAGCTGGGTCACTTAGGACACAACACACCTATATGTTTTCTTCAAAACTGTTCCAAGAAACGCTAACAGGACAAGTGGGGACAAGTGCACAGCATACAGCCCTTATGCAAAGCTTAGCTGAGGTATGCAACATCTAAACGTGAAGAAAAAAGTTACTTGAAATAATACAAAAGCAGCATTTCCCAAATTAATATTGAACAGTTACTCAAATGTGCATTTTACCATAGGACTGCAAGTCATGTTTGTCTTTAACATCAAGCCACTTAAAAGCTGTTTATCATCATTTCCCTTATGTGTGGGAGAACACTTTAGGAATTACTATGCAAATATTTACCTAAAGTCAAATTAAAGCCAGGTCACATGAATGCACAAGTCTGATATAGGCAGAGAAGTGACATAAATTTTAAAAAGTGGTTTTGACATTCATACTGTCACAGAATCCTAACTGAACTGTTGGCACCTAATTTAACACCTTCAGTACTGAGTCTGAAATAGATTCAAGAATTCTTCTATGTATTTATTATCATTCAACAAACACCCCATTCAAGTGAAAGACCAGTCAGTCTAAAATCAGAAGACATTCCCATTTATTATTTGTGGAGGTTTATTAATATACATTTATAGATACATTTTTTTAATGTATGAAAAACGTGGAGCCCCATCTTGATTCCTTTTATTCCAAACTTGAATAGGAAAGTGTCAGTCTAATTTTCTGGAAACAAAAGCAACATACTTTATAAATGAAGTTCATATAGCACATTTCAGACTGCTAATGAGCAAGAGAATCCTAGCAAGTTTAAATACATTTCAGCAAGCCCATCAATAAAATAAACAGCAGCACTTAATGATTTTGCAATTAATTATTGTTTGGCACTGTTATTTGTTCTGCTGTGCAGAATGCGTAAAATTAATTGAAATCCCTATCCTGGAATTTTTTATTTAAATATGGTAGAGATAGGATGCACTGAGAAAATCAGAAGTAGGAATGACTTAGTAAGAGTCCTCCCACAGCTACTTCTCAGATTGGTATTAGAAGCACCTTCATGTTATTGTTTCAATACAGCAAACAGACTTAAAAAAAATATAATGTAAAAGAGGATATATTTTTAAAAAATGCAAATCACATATGCCTGTTCCACACCCACAGCAACAGGAAAAATGCTAGGCCCAAGCTGAGGGGAAGGACTGGATGCTGGCTATGTTGTTTTCTATCATTTCGACAGTGTGAAAATAAGATTTTAAAAGACCCACATTCACAATACATTTCCTGAAGAGGGATATATTTTAAGCTAAGGTCAGTAAGAGAGATACTCTACCATTTAATTATTTTTAGATTGTATATTGCAATGTTATCTTTTACCTCCCAATGTAAAAGAAGTATTTAATGATTTCTCTAAGCATTCTAAAGCTACATGATGATCCACAGCCAAATAGCACTAAGCATTAGTTACTCTCAAACCACAGCTTGCAGAGAGGAGGACAAAAAGGGAATTTGAAGAAGAACAGATGGATGAGATTGGTCATAGCCTTAAACTTCATTTCTAAATCCTTCTTAAAATGTATCACTAAATTAGAACAACCTCTAGTGGTTTTTGTTTGTTTGCCATATCCACTCCCAAACAAGCCTGAAGTGGTACTTCTAGTTAGAAGGAATTTCAACTGCCAGCAACTGGGCTGCCATCATCACTAGTAGTAGAGGTGGAGCTCTTGTTTTATGGGATTATGAACAGTGAGTTCCCAAAACTAACAGTTGATCAGGAAGCAAACATTTGTATACTACATGTTATCACTACTGGCTGTTAAATATTCCTCAGTCAGAGTAGAGGGATTTCTTAAGAATGATCTCGAACTGGTTGGTTAGATCTCAGCAACACAAGGTACATGCACTTGAATGTCCTAAAACCTAAGAGAAACTCTAATAAAAAAACAAAAGTATCACAGCCCATCCTCCTAGGAAGCAAAGAACTACATTTATACACATGAAGACAGCTGAAGTAGTAGAACTGTATCATTTCTCTAAGAACACTGTTGCAGAGATTACATTTTTATGAAATAAAAGTAAACACAAGAAGTTTCTATAAAAATCCAAGACAAAAAGCTTTCCGCACAAGAGATTAAGTGTATTCCAGACATTAACCGAATTCAGGAGATCCTAGCACTGACCGGATCCAAGTAAGTCTCCCTATACAAAGCACAACTCAGTAAAATCAGTTGTCTTTTCACTTCCAAAAACAGGGGGAAAAAAACCAAAACATAACATTTAGGTTTCACTGCTCCAGAACCTTCCAGAGTTTATCTTAAATTACAGTAGGACAGACTAAGTTACAAACCCACATTTCTACGTTTCACTATTGAAAAGAAATTCTTACCTGGAATTAATTACATTGTCTTTATAGCTCTATAGTTGAACTGCAATGGGACCTTTTTAGTCATTTCTAGATAGAAATTCAAAAGAAGAAACATTCAAGAAACCTTCCAGATAATACAAGGAACAGAAACATATTACAGAACAGTGAGACAGTAAAAAAATAAAAAGATTCCTCATGTACTTGACAGTATTGATCTCTTTCTCCAAAACTCCAAATTCGCTTATATTAAAAGTGAAAATGCTGTAAGATGCTACAGAAAAAAAAACATCTGAAGTGACACACATTCTCTCAAGTCAGTAATATTCAAGAAAAAGATTGAGCTCAAAGAGTAGGAATTAAAGCTGAGGGAAGAGAAGAAACAGAATGTCATTTGCTCAGAAAGAAACTGCTTTCTGCTTTTAAGCATCCAGCAATAAAATTATGGAAAACACAGAAGGCCACAGAGTACAAATAGTCCTAGAAAGGTGACTGTATGAGGTGCTTCCTAATCTGTCTTCCAGATAAAACCCAAGTACTATAAAAACAGAGTCACCTAAGAAAAGAACTTAAGAGCGGAATTCTGCCTTAACTGGGGGGCGATGAAGAACAGGAAAAAGTTATTTCCAAGCAGTCAAACTTCTGAGTACATACAAGACAAAGTTCTTCACTTTTAACAGTAAAATTAGCAGGGCTGACGAACAAGCTTTCAGCCCTCCTACCAAAACATAACTTTGTCTCCCTTTCCATATGATCTGCAAATAGCACGGCTATCTTCATTTCAGATGAAACTCTTCTTTAAGTCATAAAGTGAAGCAAACAAGAAATAATAAATAAATAAATAATAAAAAAAACCCCAACCACATAACACAAAATTGACAGTGACATCATTCTGAGCAGTGCTTGCATCTGTCAGCTTCCTACTAGGAAGGCATACGTCAGTTAAGAGACCCACCTCATAGTTTGAACTCAGTGAGAGCTGTTCTTTAACAATTTCCCTTCCTGTAAAACGAGGTCAAATTAAACAAATGACCAGGAGTAAATGCTTTTGAAATTACAGGCTGTATCACATGACTGCAACACATTTAAGTACATAGCTGAAGTAATAACAAAGGTCTTACACATTTCATCAGGCTAAGACAGGACACCACCGGCTACTTGAGGGCCTCTTAACTTAAGCAATATTAGACTAATTGCCTCAAGAAAATTAAAAGAATACCAGATTCCAATCTAACTACTGAGAATGGCATTATCCTAAAAATAATAGCAGCCAACTCCTATCCAAGATGTTTCCTTAATAAACCTCCCTTATTAATTCACATACATTTACAGTGTACTGAACTGTTTCCAAATTCAAACTAGACTCTCAAAAAAACCCAAAAATTTTAGAGTATCTGCATGCATGAGGCACATACAGAAAACAGAGTAACTCAAGAATCTTTAAATAAGTACTTTTTTAACAAAAAAAATAAAAAGCACGTTACCTGCCAAGGAGCATCAAGGACCATTTTCACAAGGATTAAAAACACCACATCAACCACCAAGAAAAAAAATTTAAAAAAAAAAAAATTAAAAAAAGGTTTTAACATGACTGCTTACTAGGGAAGGACACAGAACTGGTTGCCTGGTTTATGTCAACCTATGTGTTCAGGCTTCAATACAGGAAATAAAATGAGAGATCACAGAGAGTAAAGGGAGTCTAAATGATGCTTTGTTTCAGCCAAAACACACATTTGATTTTCAGAGTCTAAGATTTTCACACAGTAAGACAACATAGAAGAAATTTTACTCCTCCTAACAGGAATAAATTAACCAGTCAAGTATGAGCTGAACAAAGGATTTTTTTTTCAGAACAACATAATTTGCTGCACCACTTAGAAGATCTGCTTTTGGACTATAGGAGAGGATGTACATCCATGTAAACAAGTGATTTGAAAGCTATTTTTTTTTGTCTCATTTTATGTATTTTCACACACAGAGTAATTTTTTGTTTAGATTAATTTACTTGATCTTTCAAGATTAGTTGTGAAAACTTATGCTTCCCCCAGATTTTGGGGGGGTGAGCGTTTTTCTTTTAATCATCATCAGATATTATACAATCATAGGATGTAATTATGAAGTAGGAAAGAAGCCCTGGAAAAAAAATAAAATTTTACATGAGGTCACTTTAAATACCCAATTTGAGAAGTTTCTGTCTTTGAAGGTGCTAAAAACCTGATAACAAAATGGGGACTCTAATCAGATCAGGTCAGTACAGAAACAGATTTATCTTTGTCACTAAGGTTGGCTTTATCTCAGCACATCTGCAGTTTTTGTGAAGTCTGCTCACACTGTTTGCCTTTCTGGCTCTTGAGGATCCAAGCGGAAAGAGCGAAACAAACAAATACAATCAAACAATTCATGCATAAGGCCTGCAGAGTAACACAGACTTGTGACAGAAAAACTGTTACCCATCTGGAAAAGGGCAGAAAAAAAAAAAATCTTCCTTTGTTTTTCTTTGAAGTCAAGGGGACTACTGAGTCAAGACAGACACAGCTGAAAGCACCGTTTCTTTTCAGGTTTTTGTGTGAGACAAACACAGCACAAGCATGGCCCACTAACAGCTTTCTATTTAACATGCTAAATGGTCCAAAAAAATTGCAGTCAGTCCCTAGTCATAAGAGGACCTAAAATATTTCTTGATCTTTTGCCATCTTCAAACTATAATGCTCTGAAAAATTACCGGGACTAGGCACTGCTATGAATGAGTCAAAATACAACATCAAGGACTGATAACTACTTCTTTCTGTCTCCTTCACCTATCCTCTTCATATCACCATACACTGAACTTAATTTGGATGAATGAAGCTCATCCTTCTCCCATTATTTTTCTTCCTCTTTCCTTCTCCGATTCATTTTCGCATACAACTAACACATCCCATTTTTCTTGAGTAGATGGAAAAACAGTTAGAAGTTACAATATCCACCCCTTTACAGCAAGACGGGCTTAGACATCAGAGAGCTTCCATACTGAGCATTAAAAATGCTTGCTACTAGCAGTATGACATACAGCTTATACATACTCTGCCATCACAACAATTTCATTTTTTAATAGCTTTCCAGTTTACATTTTAAGATAATGATCCTGCTCTGAGCTGCCCAAAGAAACAGTAGAACACAAAACACATTGAAAGTGCTTCAGATAGGTTATAAAGCATGGCAAAGGGAGCACAGTGAGTAGGACTCCCCAACCCAAGTCACTTGACACCTGCATACTGTAGGCCCCAGCAGAATAGGACAGTTAGTCTAGTGAATGTCTTCTGTCCCTCAGAGGCAGCATTTGCAAAGACAGACTAGAATATTCCTTGTTCCTTAGCCATCTTTAAATGATTATGATGTGAGAAATTAATAGGACTATGTACTAATAGATAGAAAGTATTTTATTTTTTACAAGGCAAAAAGGGCACTCAATCTAGTGAGCTCTACTATCATTAGAGAGCAGAAATAAAAAAAATGTAGAGATATCCCTAGCATGGAATTCCCAACAGTGCAATAGTCAGAGCACAGATAAACAAATTCAAAATAACCAAGAATATTTTAAATTACACAAACTTTGATTTGATTTGCAACACTGGAATGCTTCAAAAATAAAAACATTCTGATTTTATACCAAATCTGAATGAAAACACTCACTGAATATGGCCCACTATTCTGAATAAAACATGATGTAGAGAATACATCAGTAGAGGGATCACATAGCCCACCTTTACATCACACTCCAACATTTGACATTTAAGAAGAGCATTTCAACGAAGAACAAGTATGCAAAACAAGAACTGGCAAAGATAGCTAGAGACACACATTTAGACAAAGAGGTCCACACACTGCAGTTTTAACTACTATAAAAACCTTAAGACCTTAAAGTCTCAGTTGAAACCAGAGCACACTGTATGCCAGGCTCTGCATCCAAGATAACTATATGAATGGAAGTATAAACTGATCCTCAATTATAAACTAAAAATATCATTTCACTCATCAAAGCCATTGAGACTAGATTGCTTCAACAATGAAGAAACACAAGACTAACCCCTGTGAAAGTTAAAACAACAGCTCCAGAACAAAACATCTCTAAGTAAATCCACATGATTTTAAGCTTTAACTTTCATATCCCAAGTTCTCCATGTCAAATATTAGCTACAATATTCAGAGTTGTATTGCTATGCATTAGCTACTGGCACCTGGCAATTAACTCCTTTGTATTAAGTCTCACTTTTTCTTTGATATCTGAAGGTAACGCTGGAGGGTTGAGGGACCACAGTCATGATTTCTTAAAATCCAGATAAAAGTGAGCACACAAAGCTACTCCTTCAAATTGCCACCCCCAGAAATGAGGAGGGGGAAAAATTAAGAAAATAAGTAACACATGTGTACAAGACTAGTGTATTTCAAGAGCAAGGTCTGCATTAAATACACACTGTTATTTTACCAACTAAAACTGAAGATACCTTAAATTCAAACCATTCAATACAGCTACAGATAACAAAAGCATTGGCTGGCTGTAAATTCACACAATTCAGTTTGTAACCAGCTCAGCACTGAAGTATACTAGATCTTGACCAAAAAATGATAAATAGCTCAGCATCTACAATAAGAGCAGCCACCACTTCAGTCCTGCATCTAGAAAATGTCTAAGATTACCTATTTACAACTGTTTTAGCCTTCCTTTGATAAAATGATTAATGTATCTGCAGCTGACACAGAACTGCTTATCAGAAGCAGCTGGGAGTTTCAAACATGATCAGTAGCAGACTCCAAACTCCCAAAAAGCAGAATACAAATGTCTGTAACATTATGCAGATCGGGTATGAAAAAATCATGTAAAACCTTTTAACATAAACTGAGCTTTAGATAAAACTCAAGTAAGGAAAAAAAAGAATAATAAGTTACAGAAATACAGACTTAATTCCACACAGAAAGCAATTACATATTTTTTGGAGAAAAAAAAAATCCCCTCCCTCAATCATATGAGAGTCCAGTCAATCATATCAATTGTAGGCCCAGTGCTAGAAAGATGCTGAGACAGCCATGGTAGTTTTAAATACCCAACACATTACAAGTATTTGAAGATATAACTAGAGTCCTCTTGAGGCAGAAGTAAGTTTATTACAAGGCTGGGGGGGGGGGGAGATGTAGTAGATGAAGCTGTTACATACCACTTTAACAGTGCTAAATTACCCAGCTACCCTCATCCCTTCTTATAGCAAAAATGACTGGGTCAAGAATGTTCTGAAGGCACAACTAAGAGGCAAGCACTGGCTAATTCCATAAAGCTGAGTCAGCTTCACTGTTTCTGTCTACTGCTTGAAAATGAGCAGAAAGTTTAAAAAGTAATAAAAATATTTACCAGAATAATACTACACAGTGGAAATTATTATATAATCTCTCTTACATTGTGTTATATGATAATATAAATATTATGAAGAGTGCAATATTGATATGTTTCAGTATTTGACTTCTAAGATACAGCAAATACACCTGGTGAATAGCCTAAATGACCTCTACCTCTAATCATATTGGCAGAGCTAAGTGGTGGACCTGGATGAAACTCAAAGACAATTCTCTCACTCCTGAAATCACCCTCCACCTTCACCTGGCTGAAAATACAGAACATGCCAGAATTAGCACATCATCAAAACTTTATGCCATATGCCTAACCACATCTCATGCAGTGGATTTGGGCCAGACAGAAGACAAAAAAAAGAATTAGTATATTCACTCTTTCACTGCACACTACTAGTGTGCGGAATGGATTCCACCCTGCCTTGCCCCTTACCCTAAAGGGCAAAAAGAACTGATTCCTTCTGCGACTCCAAGTATCTTCAGGAAAAATCACAAGAGCTGGCAAGGAATAGCTTCAGAGATCTAAGGATGACAAGGTGGTAAAGCAAAATGTAAGTCACTCAAAACAGGTAACAAGTAAGTAGAGAATTCATCTCAAATATGGAAAATGATACCCGAGGCACATGTGCCAGTCACTGTTCTGTAGCAATTTTCACGAACCCTCTGACCAGGAATTTCCTTCCAGATCTTGCAAGACCACCACATGGTAACTTTCCTTACACAATTTTAATCCAGTTAATACAACTCCATGAGAAACTTCAAATGAAAACAGCTGCTAAGGAAACTTGGTTAAATGCTGTGTTTGCAAATATCTTTTAACAGCCCTTAGATGCCATTACAGCCTTCCTTTTCATCTGCAGTTTGATGCCATCCATCACTCATACTGATGAGTCCAATTTATTTTTCAGACAGCTACCTCATTCATTCTCTTTGGGCTCCATAACTATCCATGTACATTGGCTCCACATATTATGCCATCTGCAAGCAATTATAGAAGTAAGATTTCACTGTAAAATTAAAGAAGCTCTATTGGAAATGCCTACAGTAAACAGGACACAGCCATTAGTCAAAGAATCCTCAAGGCTAACCAAGTTACAGAAATGCTTTAATCACAATGCCCTGTCAATAGCATAACGTTACCTTCTCATTCATAGAGGTGATTATATCTCAGTTTCCCAACTCACATACACAAACACCAGTAGAAAGCTGGTCACTGATGAGTTCAGCCACAAGATGCCAAAGGCTTTTCAGCAAAGTAATTGGATCTACTTTCACTAAACTTTATCAATACACACAGTGTTTGAAAAAGGAAAGCAGCACATGCAATAAAGCCCTTGATTCTCTTTTTCAAATGGCAACTAAGGAAACAGCCATTGTCAGTTAATAGAAAAAGGGTAACATCAGAATTTGCTGGTATAATGGTCATATACGGTAACTCATTTGGCCTCCTACGGAACCTGCCACAGCTTTGGCTGCATTATTAGAGGTATCTCTTACACTATACTCTGAAGTTAGGCTACAAAACAAAACAAAGCCTGAAAAAGTGAGCATTAGCAAGATTACACAGTATTAAATAGTTTGATCATTAACTTTCAGCTTGTACCTTGAGTATTAACTCACATGATTATCTAAAATCATCATGTAAAAAGTATGATTCACACTCCCAGTTTAAAGTCTAAATCTAGCTTTTTTTTCTTCCCAATTAAAAGTAGTTCCTTCCCATGAAACTTCCTCTATCAAACTGTTTTTCCCTTAGATTGCAAAAAAACCCCGTTTTTCACTAACAAAAAAACAGTAGTATGAAAGTTATCAAGCACAAGATGTTTCAAAACTGAAATAACATTTTGCAGAATGTTAATAATCCACTACAAGCTATTTCAGAGCAACTATTCTCTGCAACATGGTACATGCAACTAAGACCTGCACTGTCAAGTCTGCTTATGAACACTAGCATCCTGGATTTTGCTATATCATCAAGTTTGTTGTTTGTTGTTTTGTTTCGTTTTTTTCCTCTAAAATTCCTACTGATAAACCAAACAGTTAATCTCTAAATACACAATGCATAAAAAGGATTATTTCAAACCAGAAAAATGGAAGACACTTAAAATCACCACAGCATTCATATTTGAATGACAGCTAAACATAAAGACACACCAAGCATTCAGCCATCTGGAAAGAAGATGGTATTTTTTTTTTCATATTGTCTATTCTCAGACCTTGAAGGCAAGAGTCAGAGGTTGACCAAGACTTCCATTCAGTGAGATACTCATTTTGTATCTACAGCCATTAATGAACTGCAGTATGAACAATACCCCAGACTCCCCTACTTTCCTTGAATTCACGATGGTTGTGTCACACAAGACAAAACAATGTGTGTATACTGCCAGATGTATGCTACATTCACATCTGAAATTACCAAAAAAGACCTACTTAACGTTGTCCCAGTGTCTTTGAATATGGCTTATTTAGTAAAATAGACAGTAATGAATATATATTTTGCTCTTCCAGACAAGAAAGAATAACAATGGCAACACACATAACTGCAACATTCATAATATATAAAAACCCTACAACCAGTTTGGCCTTTCTTCAGAGTTAAGCAGTAGTGAACATTGCTGAAGCAAAACAAACAAACAAAACAAAAAAAACCCTGCAAGTAGAGCTGGAAGATACCTGGGACAAGGAAAGTGAGGAGGATGACACAGTTCAACTTAAGCACTACATTTTTAATACTACATGAAAGGTCTAATAAGAAACAAACTGCATGTGTACAAAAGCAAACTACCTACTCCTTTCAGTTCCCAACCTGCTTCAGTTACTCCCCCACAACACACAAAATCTAACTTAAATGGAAGGTGGCCTAAATCAACATTTTTCCAGACTCAAGGATTAAGGAATCAACACTGGCATACTCCCATCTGATCCATTTTACTTCAAGGGGAATTATGTGAAAAGGGCAAGAGTTTAGAGCAATTCTGTTCTGTTGACAGTTTTGAAAAATAACTGGATTGAATACAACAGCAATCATAAGGAGGAAAAAACCATCAGAAGTAATAAATCTAAAATGCACTAGCCATGAGTGTTCTTTCAAGCATTTCTGAGTTATGTTGAATATTTCAAGCAAAAATTAATTCTTAACTTTGCTATTTGTAAAGCCAGTGGAGTGGTTTCTATGAGGGTTTTTCAGGTAAAGTGAACATCTCCCATCAGTCAGCAGCTGAATGAGATCTATTCAAGTAAGTGTTCCTGAAACATATATACAGAAGACTTCTCGGGATTTTCGAGTGCTGATCTTCTAACCTAACATAGAGGAGTGATCATTTATCATTGACAGGACAAACCCTAATGCTAGATTATATTTTGTTTTATCCCACACAAATATCTACTTTTTTCCTCCCTCAAAAAAGACATATTTATCTTCCTTTTTCACAAGTCTAAACAGCACCTGCAACATGACTAGTCCTATGCAAGCATTCATCTTTCAGTACAGACCATGTCAAAATGCCAATGAACCTCCTTTTGTTGCCCAACACAACTATTTCAGGTTTCCAGCTCTTTGGGTTTTTTTTTCTTTTCTGTAGATTATAATGCCAGGATGTCCTGAAGCATTTGTTCAGAAAAGTTTCGTTATAGCCAGCAGGGGAAAATTAATTGTGAATTGGCGGCAGCTAGGTTTTTCAAACAAGCTTAGTTCTGGGGGAGCTAAGCATGTTAACTCCCTTCAGTCACTGAAAAAATGTTAGCAGGTCTTTCTACCCCACATGAGACTAAGGTAGATTCAATTCAGGGGAGCAATCTCCTTTCCAATCTTCTATTCTTTGGGCAGACAAAGAACATGTTGAGGTGCCAGAAGCAAAAGATGACAGCCAAATTTCCAACATCAACTAAAAAAAAACCAAACATATGCCATATTTGTTAAATAAGGCAACTGATAGAAACAGACTTCAGAAAAATATGCCAATAAAGGAAATCTTATATTTGTATTCTGTTGTAACCTATCCTACAAAATGGGAAGGAGGAGACAACAACAGCCTAGAGAAATAGATAATTTCTATAGACAATCTCAGTAGAGTGGATAACCTAAAAAAAAAAAAAAAAATACAGTTGAAATCATTGAGTCAAAGCAAAGTATGACACATTTTTGGCACACTACAGCAGCCTAGATATTTCCTCAAATTTAGATGTCCTTACTCAGTATGAAATAAACCAGATTGTAAAAATAATCCAATAGATTGCTGACAAGCCCTTGCTGTAGCAAATTACTTTATTAGAAACAGTTACACATTAACAAAAATCATTGTTAGAGCCAAGAAGTTTTTAACTCAATGTTAGTGGAAGGAAAGTGTTTTGAAGGTAAACTGCATTTTTATAGTGTTCATAATATATAGACATTTGATTGATGCAAATGAAGTATTTGCCTCTTTTTTTTTTTTTTTTTTTTCTCCCCCTGAAGGGTTAACAAATACTAATGCAAGTCCTTTGGCATCTTTACTCAGCAAAAAAAATTCATATATGATTTCTGGTTTCCGCATAGGCTTTCACATAGATTAACTCACAATTCAAGTAAAAAGCAAGAGAATTGATAAAAACTTCTTTAAAGAAATAACTTAGCAATGGAAGTAGTGAATGGGAAAAAAATAAGATTATTTATAAGAAGAAGCTTGTTTCAATTGAAAAAATGTACAGGTGAGTTGCAGTATGATCATCCAATTACTAATGACAAAGTATGACACAGGGTAGAGGATCAAGAGAGGAAGTTATTCACTTGGTTTTGTCCTGGGGGACTGAGGAACAATCTCCATTATACAACTCCATAGGCTTTACTACCAGTGAAAGAAAGAAGGTATGAGTAAGCCTTTCAAGGCTTAAATTGCTGCAAAACAATAACCTCACCTTGATCAGATTTGTAGAACCCCTGAATTACTTCTATTTTTAGAAAAGCCACAGATGCATTGTCACAAGTAGCCTTGTTTATTGCTTCTCCTACTTCTGCACTATTTCTGTCCCACTTTTGCGGTGTTTAGTATCTAGAATAAATCCAACAAAAATTCCGAGATGAGAATCCTCCATCAAAATCCTTACTGAAGTAGTTAAGAAATCCTTATAGGAAAGGTTACAACTGGCAGACTGAAATTTTCAGTAGCTGCTCAACCAGGGATCCAGAGGAAAGACATTCTGCAACTGACCTCTAGGCAAGACTTGCAGGGTTAGACATCACATGCATTTCTGACAAGCTATGGAGGAAAAAGTTAATTTTTAAGTAGAGTTCCAGGCCACATACTATCTTTATTATCCATAAAGCTCATGACTTAAAAATGTTCTTTATCCAAATCACTCTACAGCCAACATTTCCACTAACAGCAAAGTTTTAAACCTTAAGTTTGCAGTCTGTTTTCACTTCTGGCTTGTGCTCAGAAATAGAAAAGAAAAAAAAAAGTTGGCAAGCAGAGAATGTTAGTGGAAAGCTTTGTAACACTCAAAATACTATCCATCAAATTCATCACCAAATGAGTATTACAGGGGGGTATTTTAAAAAAATATCATAACCGGTTTAGGCAAAGGTCACAGCAGGCAAACTGTGCCACTAAGAACCCCATTCAACAAAATATGCCTGACCTGCAGGAACTGGAGTGAACAGTGCCTACATTCAGTAGTAGACTTCTTAAAACACGGGAAAACAGTAGAATTATAACACAAAATCATTTGGCTCATTCGAGCCTCACCTTTGAAGTCGAAGCCCTAGACGGGGTGGGGGGGAAGAGCCCAGAGCCAGCTGTGAGCCTCCACACATCCAGCTGACTTCTGTGATGTCAAGTACCAGTCTTTGTTAGACTACAATTATTCATCTTCCTCCCTACCTATCATTCATACAAATTGTACGCTTACTACCAGCTGTAAGAAGCATGTTCATTCAAGCATTCTGTAGCTTTCTTTTTCACACATGTAATAACCAATAAAGAAAAGCACTGAAGTAAGAGGTCCCACTGTGGCAATAAATGCTGCCAGTGCATCCTCATGAAACCAATGAGCTACTTGTCTAAATCTCCCACTTCAGGACCATTCCCAAGAGCAAATCTAAGCACCTGAGTAGTGCTATGGCACCTGCCACAACAAAGCAAAATCATCATTTCTGAATGGATGTACTGGTGGCATAAAAATTACAGGTTTAGACTGGAATGCAAGACAGACTTTGATGACATTAAAATATTACAACAGTTCACTTAATAAAGGTGTCTATAGCACAATCACTAAGCATACAAAAAAAAATAATTGCAGAATCATCTTACATATTTCCTCTTTAAAGTGAGGATAACTGTCAAAAAAAAAAGTACCATCCAGTGCAATTAGTAATTTCTTGTAATAAAAAGGGGTTTTTTTACAAATAAGTTATTGAAGTAATCCTATGTAAAAAGAAAAAAGTACTGAAGATAAGGCTTACAGAACTACCACAAAAACTTAACCTGAAGGGAACAAAAAATATTTTTATTAAGGAACATACTAAACAAGTACTTCATAGACTTTTTTTTTTTCCCCCAAAAAAAAAGTTCTTGTAACATGCTCATTTTCTAAATTTCATATAAAGCACCTTTCTCAGTTTACCAGTGTATCCAGGGCACTATTTGGTCAGGGGAATTTCTAAGTCCATTTCTATCAACAAGTTGTTCACATGAGCCCACCATTTCTGTTTAGAAAGTTCCCTGACATAAAATGAGTGTATCTTTATGCTCAAGCAAGACCTGAGAATGAAACATAAATTTACAAAGCAGAATCTGTTTTCAACAATACTAATTGCTTGAGACCTTTAGCATTATCATATTCATTAAGGATGAAACAGGCATCTTAATAGGGAGCTCAAGGGAGTTTTTAATAATGAAGCAATAGGTCTTCATGTCTAGGAAAGCTGCAGTTATGACATGAGGATCATTAGGAAAGCCTAAAGCATGTTCTGCTCAATGGGGGAGGAAATCTGCTGCTTCAGTAGCAGGATGCAAGACTCTGCACAGTATGGTGTGATTCAGCTGACCTATCACACTGAACAAGAAGGAAAGTATAATCACATAGCATGAACCATTATTCCCAAATAACCGTATCTGTTAAAACAAAAACATTAAGTTTTTAAGAAAATACCAAGAGAACACAATCCTTCATTTTCAAATACTTATTAAGAAATTATTAAAGCTGCATTCTATGCAGCAAACAAAAGTACCTCTTGGTTCCATCCTATGCCAGAAGGACTGTGGAAGTTTTTAACTTGAAGATTGCCATACTACATGGTGCTTCCCAAATTGGAAATAAATACAGAAAAAATACCATTCGAGGTTTAAATTCCTTCTTCACAAATTCACACAGGACAGTTCCTCTTCAACTGAACAAAGATCAGTAGGAAGCAGTCACTACTGAGAAGTCTGCACTGCTCTTCAATGGTTTCCTTCTATGACAGTTTCATTAATCAGTTGTAATCACCCGAGACAGCGAAGACTTTGTTATAACTGAACAGTACTCAGATCTTGATAAACATGATCTGGGAGACAAAAGTGAAAACTCCATATTATCACATACACTGAAGCATGACCTGCAGTATTTCCAAGATGAGATATTCTAATTTTGCCTACTGGATTTCCACAAGTTTTATCCAGCCCTACCCTTCCATTGAGCTCCCCTGAAACACATTATTAACATCACAACTTATTAGTCAGTCAAAAGCGCAAGGTACTGGCAGTAGTCTACTTCTTAAAAAGAACAAAGGGATCCAAACACTTATTTTTCAGGTTGCGCAACCACCTGTAAGACTTTTTGTACGACAAGTCTAAGTCCAAGGGCAGTTTTTTTGATTGGACTGTAAACACATCTTAGAAAGAGAAAAGGAGACTGCCAATCAACCAAAATCTCATTGCACCAACACCTGTGGCTACGATGCAGCATTGCAGCAGACATTTTTATGTAGAAGTGATAAAAAGGAAGTTAAACTTTTTAACTTTTTAACTTTTTAACTTCCAATTTTTCAGGATCACTGTAAATGGAACTTTTTAAATCATTTGTCTCCTCTTTTCTTTATTCCCCTTACTTATGTGGCTCATCTTCCTATATATGAGTCAGTTGCCCATAAACTCATACAACAGTAATGGAAAAGCAGTGTATCAAGTCATATTCTCCTTTTTTAGGGTATCATAGTGGACAAATCTGAAGGCTCAATGCAGAAGGTATTTATTGAAATACATCAGCTTCCAAGGCAATGTAAAAGCTCACTAACATACAGTAGCTGATTAAGCAATACTAAGACAAATATGGGAGTAAATAGTTAAAACATTTCCTAGCCAAAAAAAAAAAACAAACCCAAAAACAAAAAAAAATAGGGGAGGGAAAAGTAAAAAAATGTCCAAGCAAAAAAAAAAAAAAAAACCAAAAAACAAACAAAAAAAGCCAACCACAAAACAAACAAAAAAACCCCTTAACGGAGCTTGGAATTGTTTTGGTAAAACAAAGATTATGGATTAATCCCATCCCTATTAGAGCATAAAATAAAATAAACTTTCTAAACCAAACTGGGATAGAGGCGGGGGGCGGGGGGAGGGGGAAGAAGTGCCACACAAATACAACTGTATTGCTCTGCCTTTAAAAAGGAATACTTATGTTTTGCCTAAAAAAGTTCGTAACAAAGGATTTCTTTCAAAACTTTCCACATATATCTTCTGGAGAAATCTGTTATATTTTTGCAAACATTTTTTTGTAAGCGTAAAGTTCGGATTCAAAATAAATTGTCATTTTCCCTACACCCAATGTTTTTAAAGAAACTACAAGAACATTTAGTACTCCTTCTGCTTGCTGGCTGATTTGCAACAGCAACACATAATTCCAGAAAACTAATTCTCATGTTGTAGGCCAAGCAAGAACAGAAAGAAAGGGGAAAACTATTTTACTAATAAGAATCAGAAAATTATGTAGACTCTCAATTTGCGGGATTAGCTCTTTAAATGCATCTAATTTTTCAAAAGATCCTCAATACAACCCCCTATTTTTGCTCTAATTAAAAACACACCATTCTTGAATCAACTTAGCCACTGTATTATTGCTTCCTACTCAGCCTGACTGCCAATCAAAATTACCATTGCCATTACAGAATCAACCGATGACTTCTGTACATTCTCATCGGTGGAAACACACAGTCTAATGCCTGTAGCAACTAGAGATTGAGTCCCTGTAAAATAGTTCAACTAATATTTGTCAGTGTCAGCATTCCCAAAGGGAGGCCAACAAAGGCTTCCAAAGTGAGTCACTCAAGAATTTTACTGTGCTTAAAAAGACCCATCTTAAACTGATATTTAAATGACAAATTCCAGTACTTATTAATTTTGCTACATGACTTCCATGTCCCACCCATTCAATTGGCATCCATGAACAAGACTTCAGACAGCTGAAGCAATCACTTCAATCAAGTCATGTACGTAAGTGTAATGCATGCAAACACGAGTAAATCAATACACAGCTGATAAACTCCACTCCTCCAGGGACATAAAGAACATCTGGAGCAGCAAGATGTTTTTATATATTTTCCTGGGAAAAGTTTCACTTCATCTTAAAGAAAATTCATTGTGGATCTCACTTGTTAGTTTCATAGCCTGGGTGTACATCACTTTCAAAGTAGCATCTCCTGCTGAACCAAGGGCTTCACTGCAAAGCTGGTAATTCAAGTATTGCCTTCTACTTGAGAGGAGACGCATATCAAAGGGCAGAAATACGAGCACAGTGGTTTAGCCTGAATGCATTTAGCCACATATGCATTGAGGAATTGCTTTTAACAGGACCACTCAGACCCAGACAACATAAGAGGATATAGAATCCTTCAGTGCTGATCCAGAACCCCTCTTTCTCATCCACACACTCAGGAGAAAGAAAAATTTAAAATAAAATTATAAATAAAATTATAAATAAAAAAGGTTACTGGAAAACAATCAACAAAGCGCCTTGTCTTTAATCCAAGGGCTATGCCTCACAACCACAGAGAAGCAAACACAGTAAGAACAGGCACAGCAACTCAAGTATTTTGCAGTACATCTGCTCTCACTCAAGCAAAGAATCCTAAATACACCAGATGACATGCAAGTGCTCCCCAAGGCATCAAAAACACCAAGTTACAAGGAATACTAAGGGACTGGGATGACAATAAGGAATCATTAATCCTACTCTATCTACCTGCCAGCAGGAAGCCTTATCATAAACATCGCTGAACAGCAACAAAAACAGATCCTGAGTCACAAAGTTTCACCAAGCTTCACCTCACTGAAACACAAGTTTACTTTCTGAGATGACAATCACTTGCTTGAAAATGTATTTACAATCCTCAAAAAGCAGCTGACCAACAAAACATTTTCTTAAACGTCTAGGACTATCCACCATCATGAAATCCCAGAGCACAGAAATCTATTGGTGAGATAATAGTTTTTAAATCCAGTTATTCCCATCCTCCAGTGAATCAGAAAAGAACTGCCCATTCAGAACTGCAGCAGTACCTCTAAAACCCATTGCTAAAGTCAGTAAGCATAAAAAATAATCACAGAATGATTTTTCATCTGAGATTGTCCCAGTGTTTTGTTTCAGCTAATGGAGCAACTGAGCCTTCATAACCAAACCTTGCCAGTGTAGCCCAGCCAAGAAACCAAATCAAACTTGCTAAGAAAACCCAGCAGCTACAATAAGCAACTGTCTGCAGAGCTCTCAGCTATGTACCAAAAGTGTCACAGAAATGAGACGTAGTAATTTACTGCACTACCTCTCATTGCAAGTGTAAAGAGGTGCCAAGTACTTAAATCAGTTAAAAACATTGTTAATTTCATACACAGAAATTCCAGTATTTTACAATATACATGAATTAATACTCATCTCATATTTTCCCCTTTACCAGGCAAGTCACTAAAGTATAATACTTAATATACAACCTCTCATACAAATCTTTGTGGTATTTGACAGTACCAGAACTTACAAAAACTTCCTGAAGCTTGTATCCTCACTACTTTTTCATTTTCCTTTCTGCAACTATGAAAGATGCTCCTCATATCAAGTTTCCTCCCTTTTCCAAATACCTTAGGCACACTATTTTCCACTTTGTTCTGTTAAAAGATTTTAACACTTGAAAAAATGTTATATAAAAAAAACCTCTTAACATGCCAACAGAAACAGCAGCATTCTGCCACGGGAAGTATTCCAAACATTCTAAATATTTTGAAAAGAAAAACAAATATTCAATTATCTTTAACATAAACCTCTTTACATGCCCACCCCTCACAACAGATTTTAGCTGCTGGCTATCTTGAGATAATCCCATTCTCTGTAAGATTCTATGTTTTTGTAAAGAAAGTTAATTTTAGAAAGAGATGATAGAAGCAAAATAGCAAAACAATCCATCCGTGTCAGATTAGACAAAAAACTCTCCACAAGGTAGTAAAATTAATTGTTTGTCCATTCTACCAACCCCAAATTTTCCCTCAAGAAAGAGCACTAACTCCAAATGATGCTTGTCAAGATAAGAGGAAATTTATACATTTAGCTTTTTGGCTAGTGCCACTGCAAGTCACATCGACTGAAAACTGCCCAATCAAAGTACTTCAAGAAAACTGTTCAAGTTTCCAGTGAACAGGGGAGAGAGAGGGTCCAGAACTCACAGAACTTTCTTTAGTGACTTGTGTCAGGGGAGGTTTAGATTGGATATTAGGAAAAATTTCTTCACAGAAAGGGCTGTAAAGCACCGCGACAGGCTACCCAGGTAAGTGGTGGAGTCACCATCCCTGGAGGTATTTAAAAGATGCGTAGACGTAGCGTTGAAGGACGTGGTTTAGTGGTGACCTGGCAGTGCTGGGTTAACGGTTGGACTTGATCTTTAAGGTCTTTTCCAACCAAAATGAATCCATGAGTCTACGAATAAAAACCTGTTAGCATTTTCCAGATGCTTAGGTTGCTTCCTCTACCCTGCCTCTTTACACATCCTTGTACGAGCTCGGAATCACCAACAGACGAGGTGATCAGCAATTTTTGAGTAGACTGGTCTGTATCCACTTCCTCTATCTACAATGCACAATAAGGAACTCAATACATCTACAAGGAAATAGCCCGAAGAAACTTTTATTTGCAAAGGCAAAAGAAATACAACAAGGTCAGAAATGTGACCTCTGGCTGTCCTATAGAGAAGGCTGGATGATTTCAACCTCACAGTGATAGATGCATAGAAGACTGCTTACCATAAAAATTATTTTCTTTACATATTAGCGAAATAGCAAACTGAGTACAAAATCATGAGAAACTAACTGGACTGTAGTACCTCTTAGGTTCAGATAGATGCCACACATTTTTCTCACACTGTTGGAATTGCTCTCCTATAAATTTCTTATTGTACCCTCTAGAACAGCCAGGGCCTTAGCTAGAAATGTAGACACTCTTCTACTCCTTTCCAAAGGAATAAAAAAGAAAAAAAAAATAGGAGAGAAGGCATCTGAAGGATTTATATGGAAGTTTTGTAGACCACCTTTCAGCCACCCAATGTTATCAAAAGCAAAAATCAAAGCTGAAATAAAATATTAAATTTCAGATTTATAAGCTTAACTCAGCTGAAAGTCATTCTGCTTCTGAAAAACCCCACTCTTGAGCAGAGACCATATGCCTATTTTAGTACTCTTAAAAATATGCATCAGTGCAGAAGTTCTCACTGACTGTTGGATGTAACAGCACCAAGAATTCTCTACAAATTTTAAAGTTATTAAACACATGCAATATACATTAGGAAAAAGTTTTTTCATACAAAATATTTGTCTAGTTCTTTGTAATTTAAGGCAGGTTAAATTACAACACTTGCTCAGAAAAACTAACCCAGTGACCTCTATAATCTCTGCCACAGAGCAGTCTCGGCTGCTCATGATAGATTTAACGTAACAGTAGCAAGTTTCTCTCAAACTAAACCTGCAAAACCAATAATTTTACTTCCAGATTTGCATTCAGGATATCAAACAATTGATTTGGTATAGAAGAAACCAACACAGCCCACAATATAGATCCCATAAATCCCTAGCTGTACTTTTTATTCAGATGTCTTAGGAGGATGGACAATCCTGCATTCTGGCCTTGTAACTGGAATCTCTTTCACAAAGCAGTATTTGCAACACTGGGCCTTTCATCAATATTAAACAGTATCCCATTAGCCTTCAGCACCTGCCTCTTGGAGGCAAAAAAAAGTATTTTTATGCTCAATTAGGTAAAACCTAAGAAAAACTGTAGCTCCTTTCACATAAAGGAAGTCGTCTACCCATGCAGATAGCACCACACAGAGCAGCTGATGCCAAAAGCCACCAGCTTTAATAGAAACAGAAGTTATGTTTGTGTCTATTTCAGCTTTGTTAGGCAACATGCACAGCAAAAACATAAGAAACCTTAAAACACGTACAACAAGCCGTGCTAGCTTGTTAACTGAAAGGGCCACACTCTCAGCCCGTCAGCATCAGCTGTTCACACAAAGTTATATGGCTGGGGGATTCGGAGCATGGGCCCACGCGAGACGGGCGCCACTATGACCATGCCCCCCGGGCGCCACGGCCGCGGGGCCTGGCAGCCGCCCCCCCTCACCGCCGGCGGCGTCCCCTCCAGCCCAACCGCCCGCCGTTAACCGACACTCCGGCTGCTCCTCGCGCCGGCGTTACCCACCGCCCCGGCCGTGACCCGGTCGCCCCCCACCCTCCTGCCCCTTCCCCCGCAGGCCGACCCCGCACATGGCCCGGCCCCCGGGCGGGCAGGCGTAGGCCCACGCCCTCACCTTCTCCTGGGCCTTGCGGTAGCGCTGCAGGGCCTGCTGGGTGAGGTCCCGCACGCGGAGCTGCCCGTCCTTGCAGGGCACCACAATCCCCGTCCGCCCGAAGCACACGGTCACTTTCATCTCAGCGGACCGCCATGCCCTGCCCTGCCCTGCCCTGCCCGCCGAGAAACGGCGCCCGCTGCCGCCGCGCTGCCCGGCCGCCCGGGGGGCGGCGCAGGTGCGGGGGGCCCGGCGGCGCCGGCAGGTGCCTGTCCCCGGCTCCGCGGCG
>JANHGN010020322.1:109643-137034 GCA_024605025.1 Megaceryle maxima | reverse complement strand
ATTATTATTTTAATTTTCATTAAAGCTGTTCTAGTTCCCTTTTCTGATCACTAAGTCTCTCTCCCTTATTCTCTTTCTCTTCGTCTTTGGGGTCGGAGGGGGTTAACTTAGAATGTCTGTTATAGGTCTAGTGGGCTGCCCTGAACCTAAACTGTGACAAACCCCAGGGATTGCACTAGGCTCAGCGTTGCCTCCAACAAGCATATTTACAAGCTGCAGTTTCTCTCTCATGCTCTACACCTCTACAAATAGCTGATTGCTCCTAATATGCCAATGCACTGTGTGTGTTATTGAGAGTTTGGGTAAACACTGTCTCTTACTATTCGTTACAGCACTTTCAAGACACACTGTACATGGTTGCTTCACTGTCAGCCATTTTCAGACATATCATCTGCTCTTGGTCTAACTCTCCAGCCAAAATCTAAAGTCACAACTGCAAGTAAACCTCTTTGTATTGTTCCTGTAAAGAAATGGGCAGGGGGTGTGTGTTTGCTTAATTGCTTGGATTTTACTCTTTTATTGAGAAAACTTTACATAAGGTGAGTCAGAAAATGATAAATGAAAAAGGAAAATGCAGATTTTATACATAATATTTTCACATTCCTCAGTTTTGAAGAGAAACTGGCAGCTGCCCCCAATTAGAAAAGCAGCTTAGGTTAGCTGTGCTGTATCATACCCCACGGTGCTACCACAGTGCAGCTAAAGAAACTGACACAAGGAGCAAGAAATCCAATTTCATTCTCTCCTCCCTAGTCCTCAGATAAGAGAGTTCTGCTATTGCAGGCTAAAGATTAGAGATCATTTCCACATGCACACCCATGTCATACTCTTTTAATATCCTCATATGAGCACTGGAGATAAACTCCATAGCAGTAGAGGTTAAAAACAGACTCAGTCCACTGCAAAACATCACCATGAAGGAGCAGGAAAACAACAGCTGTAGCAAGAACAATAGAAACAGCTAAATTATTGAAAATGTTATGTTTGGGGCTTGAGACATGCCTTATGCATAGATCAATTGCAGAATAGGCACAACTAATTCCAGCCATTTTCTTTTTGCTTCACTTCTGATTTACTTGTATCAGACATCTTTTTCTCCCTGTTGTCATGAGGTTAACATCCTACCACCACCTGAGGGCTTAGAAAAGTTTACATCAATGTAAAGGGAAAATCAGACTTACAACCATCACTCCATGTGGTCCCTCCATTTAGCCTGACAACAGTTAAGCACTGATGATGACCATATTCTGTGCAAGCCAAGCACTTGTCACCTAGGACCTGAGAGGAGGCCAATATCTAGCATCACACAGGTGATGGAGGATAACTAACAATATCCATTATTTTCAGTTCCTCTATGCCTCACCCAAACTCCAGATGTATTATTGACCAGATTATTGCCCCTCCTGCCTTCCACTGCTGAGTTCTACAAAGTAGATCACCAGCTGTATTAAAGGCATCCTAGGGACAGATATTTGTTCATTGCTGCTGACAATCCAATGATATTCATCTTGTAGCTGTATCATGTAAATACTCATGTATCTTGTAGATATTCATTTACAAGACAGATCCTCTACCATTGACCAAGGCAGCAACTTAAATCAGGACACTAAAAATCATCAAGATCACCTTAGCTACTACAGCATTGCAGGTGAACATATCTTTCAGTCTCTCTTAGTCAATGATCTAAGACTCCCCAGAAGGAAGCCATCAAATGAAAACTGGGGCGGTGGGCTGGTGTAGCATCATCATCAAACAAGACTGAGAGTTAAGGACCACTCCTTCTCCAATGGCATTTCAAACCTTTATGTTTAAGGATAGATTACCACTCATTGAACTATCATAAACCACCTAACATCAAGGTGTACTTCAACTTTGCAAAACCTAATACATACTAATAACTTGGACTAAAACTGGAGTCTTAGATGTGTCCATTACTAAGTTCAGCTGAACTTAAATATAAATCCTATAGCCTATAAAAAGTGTATTTGGGGATTTTGCGGAGTTATGAGGAAGAACAATCCACATTCATCAAACATATAAACTCTGTCACCATTTTAGAAGTCTAAGCAGGTTGAAAACGAAAGGGAAAGTGATGGTTCACAAATAATTTGCTGGCTGAGGAAAAAGTAATGAATTATTTACTTGAAAAAAAACCACGATCACATAAAAGAAAACATAATCATAAATATTCTTAATTGATGGAGAAAATAATTTAATAAACTCTGCAAAAAGAATGTGACAAAATCCCTGGTCTGGTTTAAAGTTTTGTCAGGGCAAGGGTATTATAGCAGCAAATTGAACAATCTGGGGTAAGTACCACCAAAAAAAATAGAATCACATTCCCTTGTTTCCCCTTTTGTTATCGCTGGGACCATGAGGTGTGCGATGTTTCACTGACTGATTGTCTAGATTTGATAGTCACAAGGTATTAACAGGTTTTACTTTCACAAAGTGCTGTGAGATAAAAACCCTTCAGTCACACTTCTAGCTGCCTAGCAGGATCAGGCACTCACCTCCCAGCTCTACAGCATAAGGAAGTGGCACCCCAAGGGGCTCCTGTCTTTCTGCCAGCTTGAATTTTGTGTTGTCAGAGTTTGGTCATTTGCTAATGGCAAGAATTTCAATATGCTTTGTGAAGTGTTCAAGGAAAGGAATATTTCAGGCTTGGATGAGTATTCTGCAGTACTTCTTATCAATTTTGAGAGACAGGTGGCCACAGAGAAGTGATGGGCTGTTATACAGGCTGACTGTTTTTACTTGGGTTCTTTTCTGTACAAACCCTTCATATATTAATCAAGGAAGAAGGAAGAACCCCAAGCCAACTAAGGCTTTGAGCTCCACATGGCTATGCCTCTGTTATCTGGTCCTCTCAGTAACATTTCAGTCATTGATATGCTAGAAAAGCCTTGGGTTTTTAAAATGTCTGCACACTTCCTTCCTCCTGCCTTTGCCACCTCCCTTCCCCATGTGCTCTTTGGGAACATCTCCTCTGTGCATGGTTGGAGACAGCACCATGTCCCTTCCCTTCTTCTGTCAGTTCCCACAAGAGCCAGCAAGACAGGTCAAACACCAAACCTCTGCAGCTGAGGCCCAAAGGCACATAGCATTCAGTCTAGTGCTATACATAAAAAAAGCTAGATCCAGTAGATATTGCCAATCACAGGTTATGTTGATGCTTTTCAATTAAGTGATTTGCAAAGACCACATTTCAATTCAGAATGGAAGCAAACTTCCAGTGGAAAAACATATGCTGTCCTGCTCGTGAAGCAGGGAGGCTTTGAGTTTTACATTGATTCAGGATTATATTTGGCTTCCAGAAACATTGTTCTGTGGTTCAGGCTAGCTCAGGTGCCCTAATATAACACTGAACTCTCTGCATAAACATGGGACATATAAGATGGAAAAGACCACTGTTTCTGTTTAGTTTCTAGGAAGCAGCAAGTCTACTCTGCTCCACCAGTCTCCAGACAGGTCAAAATGGAATACATTTTATTATCTCCCGCTTTTCTGTTGTATCTTAGTTCACCTAAGTATTGATGAAATCTTACCTTGTTTGGCTGGGAATATGTGAAGAAATGCTAAAGTCCCGAGGCCATGCCAGCAGCAATTGTATTTTGCAAGAAAACAGTGTCCTCAGCTTTGCAGACTGAGTAAACTGGTGCATGAGTTTGCCTTTGATGCATTCTCATGCACATGTACTAACTACATTGTTTCATAGCCTTTTTCTTACTGCTGTAAGTAAATAAAAATAATTTTTTAAATTATTGAGGTATATATTTATCTGCAATGGATTGCTATAGTTCCAAAGTTTCTATTTTCTACTGGTTAAAGCATAGTGTCAGCACCTACGTGCTGTATTAAACAATTTTTACCCTTCTCAAATTTTATATTTCTCGTTTAATTAATAATCTCATTTCTCAGTTTGCTGCAACTATTTTTCAGTGACCTCTGTTCAAAATCACATCCAGTATCAATTTTGTCCTATTTTGCACACACTAAAAGACTCCCCCTTAAAGTATGTCTGTATCCTCTCCAATTGCTATTTCAGAGTTTAAAATTTTGGAGGCGGTGAAAGAGGGAAGCAAAAATCTCTTCATATAGAAGAGATTGTTTTATCTATATCCTTGTGAATGTATTTGATATCACATGACCCAAGGGAGTGTGTGCTCTGAGGGACAGGGAGCATGCTCAGGTCAAGCAGAGAACACAAAAACAATACTTCATGGTGTGCTGAACCACTGAGTACATCTAATTCAATGCAGGGGGGGTTCAAAAGTATTTTGTCACTGACAAATGCAGCAATAAAACTCTCAGACATCTCATAAGGAGAAAAGTTGGGTAAGCTCTCATCACTGTAAAAATCTTATTCTTAAGATCTCTTAATGTCTCAGTTACCAACTAATAAAACAGGATACCTCCACTTGATGCTAATAGAAGTTTTATTACTAATTTCAAAGACAGGAGGATTAGAGGCATGATAGATGAAAATAATCTTATTTTAGTCACACCATTATAGATGCAAGGCTTCAGCAGCTTTTACTGATCTCGCACTGAGTAGCTAGATATCTGGAATCTCTAAATATTAGTCCCCAGGCCAGAAAAAAAAACAGTCTCCACATGTAAACATGTACTACATTTCACCCCTTAATTAAAATTACTTACATGTTAAAAATCTGTCATATGCTAAAACTCAACTTTTAGGATTTTTTTCACTGAGTCAGTCTAGACATCAATGTTGGATTATTCTAGCCTCAATAAGGTATGGTACATTGTAATTGCTGTTATGCCATTTCTGATTCACATTTTTTTTTCACTTAGTGGTCTGTGTTAAAATAGCAGTAAATATTGTCCTTCTAGATAGTGCCTGAATGTTTCAGCCACATCAGAAAACATATGAAAGTATCCAAGCCTGTGTTTAGATGCTTCTCCCTCTCCAAGTTCCAGTGAAACTTAGACAGGAGCCAGGAATCTGTTTGTCCTGGCTGGAAACTTTCATCAGCTTCTTGTAAATTTTATGTAAACCAGTATTATGGACATTTTTTAAAGTACCTAGAGTATATTGTGCTTAAAATGGAGGCACTGCAAGATGTTAAGCACCCAATGGCTGAGGACTACTGAACAGTTCTCTGTCTCTCTTAGTGGCCAATGCAGGAAGCTGCAATACTGCCCAGAGGTGCCTCAGGGACATCTAGAGGTAGGCAGCAATTCTGAGGAGATGAAGGAGACCTGAGGACTTAAAGATAACTGTCGAAATCTTAAAGATAACCTCTAGCATCTGTTCATTTCCCTACCTGTAAAGTATCCCATATGTCTCTGTGGCTCTCCGTTTTTCTGGGCAATGGGAAAATCCCAATTCTAGGGAATGTATTCCATGGCACAATACAGAAATACCAGCTTCCACACCAAAGCAGCATAATTCCAGGCAGACATGTTACCTCAGCAATGGCCCTAAACACAGTGCCGTATGAAGTGCAGGCAGACATTTGAGCTGAGGTATGACATCAGCCAGATATCTACAGACTGTTCCTCAGATGGTTAAGTGTTCCCAGACTCTCTATCAAAGAGGAACAAGCTGCAGACATATCCCAGGTACATCATGATAAGGCAACTGGACCCATCAAAACTAGCACTGGAGGGAACTATGGCTGAAAGCAAGCTGTCTCGAGGAACAGCCATTTTGCTGTGTCTAAACCTAAGCTTTAGAGTGCAATAGTTAGTATAGAGACAGACATGTTGGTTCAACTGGAAAACAATGTGTCTGGCAAAGTTCAGGCACCCTGACCTAATAATCCATGGTAGTCACATGCAGGCTGTGTAAAGGTGCACGTCCAGTGTTTCTGCACAAGTTGTTATTCCACCACCTCAATAAATCAGATCAGCTGCCTGAGAGCTGGCTGTGTGCTAATCATAAAAATCCAGCCAATTGGGTGTTGCATTGGAGTAAGACTCAGTATCCCACTGCCTGTTTGATATCCTTCTTAAAATTGCAAAGTTCTTTTGATTTTGTGGATGAAAAACTTTAGCCAAATTAATGTTACTGCAAAGAACATTAAGGTTATTAGTATTCAAGCTTCCTGGCATAAAATGAGTGTAAGTTTGGATAAAGAAGAAATCTTTTGGCATAAAGAGATGCAAGTATTTATACTAGGGAAATTTTACACCTTCTGATGAAGCATTCAGCTCCAGCTACTGTCAACATCTAAACAGGCTGTGGTTAAGTTCCAACATGGCTGGTTTTACTCCCTTTGCTAACAATTTATCCTCTCATCAGACATCCTCTTAAGCTCATTTTTTTTCACTCTTAGCAAACAATAGCAATCTAACATGTAAAAGATCCTATCCAGGTATTATGGTTGATTACATAAATGGTTAATGTCTGCAGCTCAAGAGAAGAAGTGATTAGTATACTGAAAGCTGTTAATGGAAAGCCCTGAGCAAAGATCTTGACAGAGATCAGATTCCATTTAAAAACAGAAAGCCACAATGATTCCTTCCCACACACTCGAGATGAATTTGAGAAATAAAGGTATCACAACAGGGGTACATTTAAATTGGACTGCCTTTTGAATGTGCACAGAATACCAAGACAGTGGTGGCACTGGATAAAAGAGCTACACTGCTGAGAACACACACATAAGAGAGTGCTCACAAAATTACATCATACACTTGGATGGAGCTACGCTGTCATTCTGTGCTTTCAGCAAAGGGCAAAAACTGTTGGGCTGGGTATACTACTGAAGAGAAACCATGGAAAACTTTGTGACAGAGTTCTTCCTTTCATCTCACTCTAGCCCAGTTTCTCAGTGTAATACTAGAGATCATAAGCTGGCCTTCCTAGGCAGTCTGATCTGGATGCAGCCTATTTGTAAATTACCTGATTTTAACTGTGTTACTACTACTGCCCCCCCTTACCTCCCCAAGAATATACTGAGGAGCAGTCTCTCTTGTTTTCAGATGTGTGATATCCTTGATAGCTTAATCACTGGCTGACCTACTTGTGTATTTCATAAAATATGTAATTTCTAGTGTCACACTGCAATGTGTGCAGTTCTAAGACCTGAATTCTCATTTCTGGGCAGATGCAGACAAACCTTCCAAACACTTGCCTGCTCCCTGTTGCAGATAGTCACTCTATCTCACCCCAGAGGGAAGTAATGCAGCTTAGAAAAAAAAAATTAGGAAACTTTTTTTTATCTATTTTCATGAGAAGTGTTATAGAAATGCAGAAATGCTTTTAACATTACAGAACTGCTACCAACATGTGATGAATTTCGCTGTATTCATCTCAAAACATTCTTGAATGCAGGTGCATATCTCAGGTGACCCTAAATTTGTCGGAAGAATTCAGATTTCTAAATCTGGGCCTGCATTCTCCTGCATTTCTAAAGTTTCCCCCACTGCCCTCATACTTGCCAATCATCTGTAAATTTCAGCAGTTTGAAATGGCATGCTTCTTTCCATCACTTAGACCCAAGGTAAAGATAAGCGTGGTCCTCAGCTTTCTGCCTTTTCCTAACTCTTAATTGTTATCTTTCACTGACATCTCCTGTGTCCTATCAGTCTCTAAGATAATCTTTAAGCCATTTCACAAGTCCTAACCCTCATGTCAAGCTCACCAATTTACCTGATCAATCTTTTCTTCCCCTTTATTTTTTTCTTTTCTTTGCTGTACCCTTAGCAAGCTACATAAATATCTTTCATTGTCTTGTCTCCTCATTCAGTAAGGTATTTAGAGGACCTGGGATCTCAAGTGCATGTACCATACCTGAACTTTTTTCTTTTTTTTTTTTTTTCTCCTAGTAAAGCTCTTTTTCTGAGCCATTGTTAAATCATACTTGAGATAAGTATTTTTATCTTGTCTTTTCAACCAGGAACTCAAAATCAGGCTTCTGATTCTGCTGCTTCCTTTGTGTGTGACCTTTGACGAGTGAGCCACACACTCTGCTTCAGTTTGTCATTTTGTACAATGAAAATACTGACCACATTTATCAGAATTAGTGGAATTACATATATCTTTGAAATAAACCCTCTAGAAGTCAGGTAGGCAGCTCATTCTGAATATGAGACCTTTTACGATGCTGCAGATTGATTTCAGTGGGAAATTAGGAGTCTAAATAAGACATCAGAGTCAAGATAATTTCTTGTACCTAAGCTTAAGTTCTGTATTGTTTTGCTCACCATATAGATGGAGCAATTGAAGCACAGTGACTAATTTCCCACAAGTCACATAAGAGGACTTTGGGATCAAGAAGTAAGCTCCAGTTTTAAAAATTTCATATTCACTAGATTACTTTTCCTATTAAAATTTCTATTTTCCTGACAAACACTATGCAAAATATCAAGACTCTGAGTTGCCAGCCTTGACCCAGATTATTTCTTTGATACTGTCCAATAATTAACTTCTTTCCTGATGAAAAGTCAGAAAGCTCCTAAAATGGCTATAGCTTTTTGGCATCATTAAGCCTGTGAATAGTACTTCTCTCTAAATAAGGAACATATGGTCATTGAAACAATACAACCTTTGACATGGGTGTAAAAGTTAGCATAAAGAATTCCTGCAGCCTCTCAGCAGTATCAACACGAGTGGTCACAATTGTCATTTACAATGTCCTGAAACAGGCGTCTTGGACCCACATATATATTTGTCTATTTATATTGTATATTTACAATATATTTGAACTATTGTGCATTTAAAATTGTACTAATTATTTAACATTGTCTTCATATTTTTTCTAGTACAATTCACAATTTGCCATTATTTTTGGCATTTTACATCTTTGCTCTTGGCAGTTTCTCATACAGAAAGAATTTCAAATAAGTCATATTCTTTTCAGATTAACTCCATCTACTGGTCTGGTTTTTGATCATACACTGCATGGAGCCCATTAATTGCATTGCTATTGGCTGTCAGCTCCAAGGTGAGCAGCAGCACTGAAGCCAGAGGTGGAGGAGAGAGTGAGAACTGCAAGACGTCACTTATGAAATTGCATCAAAGCAGCAGAAAGTCTCAAGAGTTCCTCCAGGGAAATGTCTGTCTGCCTCTATGTATTGCCTCTCCTCTATGTCCCAAAGTCTGACCTAAAGAGCAGCTTCAGATACAGATGAATCATTGGCTGTGAGCCTGAATCAGAGAGATAATTTTCAGAGGTGGTGGGAAGGGTTTAACAAAATAATGGTGCTCTGATAAGCACTGTGGGAGAACCATTGTTCTGTGGGAGAGAGAAAAATCCTGATGCTTCTCCTCTCTGTTCTTTTTAGTTTTTTTCACTGACCTCCAAATCTTGAGGCTTTTCAGTTCTTCCCTTCTTTCATGTCATGTCATCACAGAGTCCTTCAGCTAGGAAAGCAAGCAGAACTGTTCATCAGTGCCACTTGCAGAATCAACAGCAGGGACCTGTGCAAGGAAAAAACAGCAGTTTATGCTCAGAAAACATCTAAATACTTTTCAAGACATGCATGGAAAGAGGGGGAGAAGAGAATGCATAAAAAGAGCACAGGGACAAAAAAGCAGCTGGCAGTCAGGACTGGCCAAATCCAGATGGTGTCTCAGCATGCAAACGTTTGTCTAGTTTGGAGCATCTTGGTGTTCACAGAGGAGCCCAGGCTTCAGTACAATCAGGAGTTCTTAGTTCAGATAATCTGATTTCTCCTTCCAGGAAAGCAGCAGCTCTATAAAAGAATTGCTTTACTGTGAAAGAAGGAAAGACAGGCAGATACTTTGAGAAATGTCCTTCATATGATTTAGTGAAGTGGCAATGCTATTGGGAGCTGTCATACAAAAACACAGATGAGACAAAAAACACAGGGAGAGATGATAGATGTGGGTGTTTGAAGCAGGGAAGTTTACAGTGCTGAAATGTTCACTTGAAGCACTTTACTCTTTTAAAAAGAAGTCAGTAGTGGCAGAAGCTTTTCTTTTTCTTTCCCCCTTTTGCCCAAATATTTTCTACTATCACCAACCTTCTGGGCCAAGTCTGGGTGATCTCAAGGACAGTGACTGTCATAATACATCCTAGAAAAACCTATGAAATAGCTCTTAGAAGTATACATTTAAAAACAAAAACAGACCCAAAAGTCACATAATTAATCCATATTTTCCCAGCAGATGTTTATGCCACATAGGAAATCCTGCCATCTTTCTGCTTTGTTTTGGTTTTTTAGAAGTGATACCTAATTAACACCAGTGGTTTTTTCATCCCAGTCACTCTGTTTCTCATTATTCCAATGGCAGTGCCTCAGTAAGCAGACAAATGTATGTGGATATACATATGCAAAACCCCTTAGCTCCTGGGTTTCTTGAACTGCAGAGTTCCCCTTTCTTGCCACAGATAACCACTTAACTGTCTCTCTTTTCTGTTTTCAGTAACCTTGTGAACTTCACCAGCTACCTCCTGTTTTAGACACAGGGCAACTGATTCATACCTCATTCTAGAACAAACCCTCCCTCTTGAAAGGAAGTACTGCTTCAGTTCCTGTTCATGCTCCTGTGCTCAGTGTGTGCCTTTCTACATCTGAGAATCTCAACAATACTCACTGCCCAGACTTCTCAAACTTATTTCTAGAAGGCTCCTTTGAGTCTGTGTGGAGTCAGCTTGTCCCAAGATAGCACAGTACCTTGCAGAATCGAACTCTATTGAACTGTCTGGAAATGGAGAGTGCAAAACTAACTGTAGGAGTTACTCAGCATTTTGTATGACTAGACCATTACAGTGGATGACAGAAAGTTGTTTTAATTATGGGAAGAGGCCTAAATCATCCGTAAACATCAGGGCATTTATGTATCCTCCACATTTTGCACTTTTCACTTGCTGCATCTAGAAGAGATTTCAGAGTGTATTTAGTAGGTAATTATCCTGGAACTGCAGATGCAGTTATAAGATGTGAAACTGGCCATATTTTCACTCTTCCTCTTTATGAATAGCCACAAAACATCCACTGTCCAATCAACAGTCCTTAAACCTAGAGCCATGATATGTGACCAGATCCACTGAAGATGTTATCCATTCATGCAAGAAATAAGCAGGCACAATTGTTGGAGATAATTAGTTTGCACTCCACAGACCCATCATGATCCTTGTCACTGGTAGTCAGTTAACAGGAGAGCCACAGGCTGTTATTCTGAGAAATGGGAGCTTCTGCAGGCATCAGACCATGCACCAAAACAGCTTCTTCATTTATGTTCTTCATGCTTTCTCATGAGAGCCACTCTACACAAGGTGTAGCCAAAGACTGAACCTTAAAGCAGCTCTCTTCAAAAGAAGCATTCACACCTCTTCATAGGAAAATGCCAGTGTGAACTTGAAGTAAAACCAGAAAAATCAGCATGGCTATTCCAGATCTACATCAATGTGATAGACTAAAAATAGCTTAAGATATTTAAAAATACCAATCTTTTCTAAAATGACAATCTTTCATATCTGTCATACTATTGATGTAGCACCTGAATGTCATGGTGGATGCAGTATAGAAACATGAAAGGTAACAAGCAGAATTTATAATCTGATTTCTATTTCTTCTCTTATCCCATCACATTTTTTTATTCCTCAGTGTGATAATCAATGTTGCTCAGTCAACATCCCAAATTTATAGTCAGCTTTACCTTCCATTTCCACATAGAAGCAGCTATGTTGTTGGTTCTCAAACTTCTGATGACATTTTGTCACCAGTGCTTTGTTTAAAATGGGTATTTTATTTGATATAAAGGACATAATGGCAAGTTTTGTTTAAGATGAATCTCTTATTTCAGAAATTTACAGAATTCCATATGTCCTATTTGGGCTTGCACAACCCTATGTTATTCAACTAACCAAAATCCTCATCCAGTCAGTATAAGACCAATGATTTGTAAACGTCACCATTGCCAGATCCTGATACCCTTTAGCATGGTTGTAAAAAAAAAAAACAACAAACCAACCAACAAAATACTAAAACAGATTCCTAACCATTTTGGACCAACTCAGTGAGTTACAAGGGGTTTTTAAAGGGAAAAGTCTGAAATTGTTTGGTTTTTTTTTTTTTTTTTTTTTACTCTGAGTAGTGATGCAAGAGGGAGATATATATATATTTTATTTGTTCATAGAGATAGTAGAGGTTCTTTTAAGATCAAAACCATAGCTTTTTCAACAAAGGTTAGTTGCATATATGGCAGGAGCACTGTACTCCACCTCTCAGGGGGTAGAGTGAGGCTCTTGTAAAGCACAGCAGTTTGGCATTGGGCAAACAACTCCCAGGCAACAACACCACAAAAACCTTGAAAGTCAATGTTATTTTTAGGAGTCTACTATAAGCTGATTGATGGTCTTGATTATAAAATGATCTCTGCTGCATGATGAGATTTGTTTCAAACCTCCTCCTGCAGGGAAGGCATTATGATGATATAACAGGTCCTGACTCCTGTAATTCAGAAGTCCAAGCTGTGAAAAGATGAAACATTCCATGAATCGGTTTAATGTAGGTCATCACAGAAATAATGCTTGTGAACTAGCAACTGTCTGACCAAGCATTGTGTGCTGTGGTTTGTGATAGAGCTGCACAACTGCATTAGAAGCTGTTGGCCACAAATAGCGTTTTACTCCTTCGCGCTCATTTGGTTTGCACCACACTCAATGGTTTGCACCATTGGTAATTACAGCTCCATGAAGGCCAGCTCTACAAAATTTCAAGTACATAACCTCCAAATTAAATTAGCAGAAGTGAGTAGTTCAATACCTCAATAAAAATAAGGCATCTACCTATCTTAGTGCTGCCTGTGCTTCACAGCCTGGTGCCACATCTCTTGGGTTGGTGCCTGTAAGCAGGCACACCAAGGAGGAAACAAATTTAAAAATGTAATCCTCTAACATCTCTTAATGCCAGTGAGCTCAGGGCCAGGCACTGTGTCAAAACGAAGAATGAGAAAGAGATTTTTTTCATGGAGTAATTCTGCTAAAGGACTGGAGGTATACAGGTATAATTGGGATCAAAATTTAGCCTTCAAACTACTGGCTGAAAGCAGTTAACGGACAGTCCCCTTCAGCTTAAGCATTTGATTATTACTTTGAGATTAAAGGGTTTTCAGTTTAAATGTCAGAAGTGAGGTTTGCCTTCATTTATACAGAACCACAGGAAACCTCTATCAATGTGAGTGAGTCCCCATTTCAAACACAGCAAGATCTGACAACTATTCAGACAGTACACGTTAGCAAACTTTCCTTTTTCTGGCAAAAAGAACAGTGTTGCACAGGTCAACAAAACTGCACAGCTATTAGTTTGCAAATGTGATTTCAATAAATATTTGTCTTTGCAAAAATCCTAGAGAGTTTGTTTGATTTAGGCAGGGGAGCACAACCATCTGCTAGGAGACAAAATAAGCAGCTCTGAAGAAGCCTGGATTCCCCCTGGGCAGCCCACTGTTAAATATCAAAAGGCACTGGGTTCTGGCATGCCATGTGTGTTAAGATTTGCTCAGAGGTCAGCATTCTTCAAGCTGAAACCATCAACTGAAAGCTGACTCACAAGCAGAGAACAGTAATAGCCAGATACCTCATCACCTCTTTCTAGTTTAGGATGCCCTGGCAGGAATCTAATCCTATTATTCATATTTTCATATCATGATTATTTATTTATTCCTTTTTTCCCTGCTGGTAAAATTTTATGCTGCATCCTCTTGGACTTGTTGTCTTGGCATAGAAACAGACAGGGGAGAAAATGAAGGCTTATCATGAAGTCCTGAAGGATTAGTTTCTCAGGTTTTGGGCAGAAAATTTTAGATGAAAGGGTCCCAAATAAAAATTATGTCATTCTTTTCAGTAGACACTCACAGAGACTGAATCTAGAACTTTCCTTGATGTCAAACAGGACCTGACAGCTCACGAGCTGTATACAAGACTTTCAGAGAAAAGCCAGTTATGTGAATCATAACCTAGTATGAGAATACACAGGTCCTTTTTTCTTTATGTTTTAGCTGTTTTGAGAAATTAAAGAACAGGTTCACAAGTTCTGAAACAAGTTTCCCAGCTTATTTTGAAGGATTTTTCCACCTTCAGAAGGAAACAGATTCAGAACAAGTTACACTCACTTTTTTAATAAAGGTGACATCAGAATAGGTTTAGCAATAACATCCTCATGTAAGGTTTAAAAATTTGCTTTTTGAACCATAAAATTGCTAATTGTCTGCCTTGTCAAAAGAGAAATAAAATGAATACTTCATTACTGTCAAGCTCTTGATTTCTTGTTTTATATGGAGCAAAATTAACCAGTTTCAGCTAAACAAGTAAGAAAATTTGAGATATGTTGTTACCTTTCCTGCAAGGAATCATAAAGAGCTGATTGTCTTCATTTTTTAATTGAACTTCTTTCAGTCTGGCAGACAGCTCCTCTCCTAAAAACACTGAAAAATGTTTGGCACTGAAACTGTATCTGAAAAGAAATTATATCAGAATGTTATTGCAAAGGGATTGGAGGGCCTGGATAGCCAGCCCTTTTTTCAGCTTTGTCACCATTTCCTTTTGTGCCTTTGAGCAAATTGTTTACCTTCTCTGATCTTTGAGAGACATGGGTTTTTGCATAGTGCATACCAAGGAAAGAAAAGTTGACACCGTGCAGCATGTAAATGGCAAATCAACTTGTGTGCAAGAAAGACCAAGTGCAAGATGTATGCACTGCTTTGAGCACCTATAAGACTCCAACAAACTGCACATCTGCTCATATGCTTTCAAAATCACAGAATAGAAAATATACTAGGGGAAGGATTGCCTGAAGGAGTCTTTCTTGAATTTGACTCTAGCAACTTTTAGCCTTGTGCCCTCTGTATTTGTCCCTACCAACTTTTAGCCTTCTGCCTGCCTCTCATTCCAGTTGCCAAGCACAAGCTATGTAACAGCCACAATGCTCAGTTTTTGTTGATTCAGACTTCCACACAGTATGTAGGATGCTCTAAATCCTTTATTTTATATTTAAAATTACAACCATTTATATGTACATTTCCAACAACTACATCAATGTAAATAGCTATCAATGTTAACCTCCTGGAGATATTAGTCACTACAATCAGACATGTGGCAACAGTAAAACATTTAGCCATAGTATGTGCCTGTAAATGTCTTTGAAATCCTCTGATAAATATAAGCAGTAACCTTCAAGAAAACTTTTAAGGCTCTATGCAGTACTAAATTTTACGATATGCAATACATACTTACTAAGAAGAAAGGGGCTTAGGTTCAGCTGAACATATGTTGGCATCTCTTAAGTTTTCTGTCTGGAACCAATCACTAGAAATCTAGTCTATACATAGTCAATGGAGTTTATACCATGACCTATCTGATCAAACAGTTTGCTGACATCCTTCAGTTTAATACTAAATTCTAAGCTCCACATATAGACCAGATTTCCATGTTTATAAAAGTTTATGTAACTAGCTATGCTATGAAAGCTCACACTGTAGATACTTGAATTTATGAATACCATTCCTTGCTCTTCACCTGGGATATTCTGGTTTGCATACATTGTCCAATAATCATAAGAGACAAGCAGGTCTCCTTTATTCGATGTCCAGTTTCCCCTCTTAGTTTTGTACAGCAAAACATGCACTTCCACAAAACAGCAATTGGTTCCAACTAGCTCATAAGATGGCCCAGAGCTTAGGCAGATTTTATACACTTAGATCCAAAAACATAATTCAGAAGACCTTTCTCCCGAGGCTTGTTACATAGCCCTAGCTTGACCAGCAGAGTCTCTTAGTTACATCTACCGCCCTAAACCAGAGCAACAGGATGTGAGGTGCAGAGTTTAGTGCCAATTACTCAGGTGCAACCAGGCATATGAAAAGAAATACATCAGGTTCATTTAGAGGGTCCATTTATACATGTATAATTTACAGCAATAATGGGTACAACACAAGACACAACAGTCAAAAAGCAATAAAAAGTGCAGTTGAAAGTAGTATAAAAATGATTCAATTTAGGCCCACTGAATGCAGTTAAAATATGCTTCATGCATATCATGTATATTAGATCATTTAGTTATACATTATAGTAATTAATATGTTTGGAAATGAGCAAATCCAGAACAAAATGCTTTAATCAGCTTTTTCTTCAGAACAATTACATTATGCAGAAACTGAATTTTCTATCAGAAAATCATTCCCAATGCAGGATTCTTATCATGGAACTTATGGGCTTAATAACATGTCTACAAAAATTAAATGCTGTTTAACAAGGGCTTTTGTAGACACTAGCAATAGTTAATAAGGGGAAACAATGAGGTTTTTCATGAACAACTGGTAATAGAATCATAGAATGTTAGGGGTTGGAAGGGACCTCTAGAGATCAGAGTCCAACTCCCCTGCCAAAGCAGGATCACCTAGGGCATGTTGCACAGGAACACATCCAGACTGGTTTTGAAAGTCTCTAGAGCAGGTGACTCCACAACCTCTCTGGGCAGCCTGTTCCAGTGCTCCATCACCCTCACAGTAAAGAAGTTTCTACTCATGTTGAGGTGGAACCTTCTATGCTCAAGTTTATACCCACTGTTCCTTGTCCTATTGCTGGGCACTACAGAAAAGAGATTGGCTCCTTCCATTCAACACCCACCCTTCAGATATTTTTGGACATGAGTAAGGTCCCCTCTCAGTTTTCTCCTCTCAAGACTAAACAGCCCCAGTTCCCTCAGTCTTTCTTCACAGGGGAGATGCTCAAGTCCCTTAATCATCCTCATAGCTATCTGTTGGACTCTTTCCAGTAGATCCCCGTCTCTCTTAAACTGGGGAACCCCAAACTGGACACAACATTCCAGGTGTGGTCTAGCTAGGGCAGAGTAAAGGTTGAGAAGAACTTCCCTACACCTGCTGGACACAGTTTTCTTAATGCATCCCAGGATGCCATTGGCCTTTCTGGCCGCAAGGTCATATTGCTGTCCTGTGGATAACTTGATATTCACTAGGACTCCAAGGTCTTTCTCCATGGTGCTGCTTTCCATTACAGCAAGGTGGTCAGACATGGATGCTGAAAACTTTAGAAACGGGATTGTCACAGCCATGATGTTACAAGACATGACAAAATAAACCAAGTCAGAAAGATATAGAGTAATGAAGCTTTAAGGGAAAAAGACATGTCAGGCTGCAGGTTATGAGCAAATGTGTATGAGGCAGCATTTTGCCAGATCCTGACAACAATGGGTGGTTTTCAAACGGGTTAGACATTTTTGTCAGATTCCATAGCACAAGCACTTAACTCAGTTAACATCAGAAGACACTCAGATGAATGGCCACTTATCCCTTAAAATAATGCTTGGTGAAAATGAGCATCCAGTCTTGCAGACAGAGGCACGACTTCACTTTTGGGAGAGCAAACTGAACACTTTTTTTCCCTGCAAAATGCCCATGAAACTTTTTCCCTGCGGGTCAGGCACTAGTGACTACTATCCACCACCCATATGGTAACTATGTTGGCAGTCATGACCATGGGAGATGAAGAGAACCAACAGGTCTAAAGAATCTTCAGTAAAAATTATTTGATCTACAAAATTCTGGTCTAAACTTCAGCCCCATGTAAAATCAGGAGATGCTTACTTATGAGAACTAATTTTGATCTAAGATTGTTTTTCCTGTTCTGAAAGCAAAGGGTTCCTATGGGGCGTTCTCCCTAAATTAAAGTATTCCTCATTTTTAAGTATGGTCGTGTGAACACCATACTTCATTTCAGGGAACTATACTCTAGCAAGAAGGAAAAAAAAAAATCCCAAGAAAGACAAGCAAAATAAGCACAAATACCAGTTGGTTTCCCCGAGGAATAAATGTAGAAGCCTCATCAGTCAGGGTCATTTCAGACTCAGCTGGAGTAGCATTAGGTATCATGATCTTTTACCTCAGGATACTTTTATACTTCATCCTCCATGAATCTTGGACAAAGTTCCCATTGGAAAAACAGGGAGAAAGCTGACACAGAGCGTCAACACAAGTTGTTGCCTTTCTCCTGCTATCAGAGCATAAGCCTTCTACTGGGAAGTTGCCTCTGCTGTGGTCTTATCAGAGCAACAGGTTTCTGGCCTTGATGAAATAATATATTCCTCATGCTTTACAGGTTTTGTTTTATTTTTTTTTAAAAAGTTGTTTCCTTGGTTAACCATTCATGTCATTCTTTAATCATATTGTTTCTTCTGGATTTTCAAATGTATAAATTTTCATTCAGCGTTCATGCGTAAGAACCATAGTATTTCTGTTGCATATCCATATGGGTCCTTCAGAAATGAGGATCAGAACTAGGAAGATTTGACTAAAGACCGTTGTTTATAACAGATGAGATTTTTGAGCTCTTCTATAAAAGTTATTTTCACCTCATCACTGAAATGAAGAGACATACCTTTCTGGTCTGCTTTTAACATGTCAGATCTAAGGCTGCCTAAAAGTAAATGAAACTTTTTTTTTTCTTCTTCCCCACTTTGATAGGCTTTACTTTAAAACCTTAACCCTTAGCTTATCAATTTCATGGTAAGCTACAAAAAACTTTTTGGGAACATTTCTCATCTGTAACTGGACACCTAAAATTCAGAAAAATGGGAATACATTCCACCAGAAGAGTTCGCTACATAGAAGTGTGTTTAAATGAATAAGAAGAAATTTTTTTCCATTGAAATAGTATGTTTTATAATGTTAGAAAACAGAATGTCTCATCAGTCAGTAAGATCAGGAGGAATCTGGGTTTTCTCCATTTGGGAAGAGTACCGGGGAGACCAGTAAGCTGAAATGCAGCAGTTGTGTAAGAGAGAATGCGCCACAAGCTACCTAGTGGGATTCTGAAGGAAAAGCAACATTCCCCATGGTATTGTGCTGACATGAAACTGCCACACTTTTGGTGTGAAGAAGCAATTCCTATGGTGCAGAAGGGCCAAATCTATTCTATCCATCCATGCTTCACTGAGGTTGCACTGGCCCAAGTCTCAGCTCTTCTTGCTCTGCAATGGATCTAAGCATCTTTAGTGCCTGCTGGGCTCATATACTGCTAATAGAAACTGAATCAATACCCACAAATTCTGAAGAGAGATTTGTTAATGGAAAAGTAAACAAAATGATGCAGCTTTGAAAAAGGCAGGGAAAAGTAGATTCATATCATACTACTTGCCCTGGGGGGGAAGGAAAAAATAAAAATAAAATAAAAAAAAAATTCTTCAAGATTACTTGTTTCTTTCACCACCAATTGATAAAGAAAACATCTTTCACTAAATGGCAGAACTTGTCTTAGAAGCATAGAAGTGGACTGAAATTCTGTTCTTGATATGTTAGAGCTATTGAAGACAGCAAAAACAAACTGCATCTGTTTTTTGAGTCAGACATCAACTGCATTAGAACTCATAAAAGCAAAGCAACATGACTAATGATTTGAATGTGATCTCTCATTTTTCATGGAGGTAAAGTTCTTTAAGATTTTCATGGAAGTGGTATAATTATCAGGATGTGTTAGTTGATATCTGGACATGATTTCAGAAGAAAACATCCTAGATAACTGGCAGAGTGCTGTTATTCTGAAACTAATACAGGACACCAAAATTTACTGGAACTACAGAAACAGCTGTTACTAAATGAACCTCTGCCCTTGCTGCAACATTATTTTGAAAATTTGGAAACTTGCCTGTGAGTGCCATCTAAGCTGAACAATACTAGATCCAGTGTGAGGGAAACAGAAAAATTAAAGAATCTCATGCCGCCTGAGGACTGAGGAGACTGCAGAGATACAGGTTTCTTTTCTAAGCTGGGTAATTAACTAGACATAAGGTATATTGAGGTTTGGTTCTGTATCTTCCCCTCTGTTTGCCTAGCTTGGAATTCAGCTTAGTGTTCATGGCTCTAGACACAGACTTCTATTTGGATGGGACAGAAACACTGAATTTTTTTTTATACCTTAAAATTAGACAGATCCAGAGCATGTGAAGCATGTGAGTCCACTTGTCAAGGAGCTCTCCTGTGCCACAAAGCACTTGTGCTTTGAGCCTTGATTGGGAAAAGAACTTTCTCAGTTCTTGTACCAGAGAAAAGTGACACAGTAGTCATGTGCTTCCATTTACCAGCAATATAACCATGCTGCTTACCTGTATCCCATCCATCTTGTGAGGCATCCAATAACATGAAAAGTATTTACATTCAATTTGCTCCATTTCACAAAATCCACAGAAACCTTCACCTGTCTTCAGCTGCTGGAAGAAAAAAAAGTATACAAATATATAGTTCAATTGTCTCCATTTTACAGGTGGGAAAGCTGAAAATTGAGAAGATACATGCTTAAGCGTTCACACTGATTAGGTGGCTGAAACAGGAAAGAGAATCCTAGCCCCTTTAAAAAGCCAGCATCAGTAGGATGCATTAAAATTTCAACCATCTGTCAAGAGGAATGTCTTGTCACATTTTATTCTGTTTACTTTTTATTATCAAGAAAGAGCACTGACTCTGCCTCCAGCTATGAGAACAAAAGTGGTTTCTGCTGAGGCTTTAGCTTCAGCTTCTTTAGTTCTCTTTTCAATCGCCTTTTAATTCAGCCTCCTTTGTGTCTGGATCTCATCTAACCTAGCCTTGATCTTGCAGGATTAGAAATGTCCTGAAAATATTTGATTATATTTCTCCATTACAAGCTCAAAAGCTAGGGGTTCATTCTTATATCCCGAGATGCACTCATTACAGTTACCAGTCCTCAGTTTTCCTAGTCTCTACATATGCAGTTCTCTTCGGTGTGCAGCAGCTCAGGCTCTTACAGTGTCACAGTTATGTGTAAGACCACATTGGCTGTGTTTCCAAGTCTGAGGCTGTGGGAAGAGATGCCTTCTTCATTCTTTGAATGCAAATATCTTGGAATCTCAGATTCTGGAATTCTGCTTTCTGGTTTTTACCATGCACCATTTCTAGTTTAGAAAACACGATTTTCTGAACTAGGAGTCATGAACTATTTATTGTGTTACTGGCTGCACAGACCTACTACCAACTAGCATTATAGTCAATAGTACAGACAGCACTGGAGATAGAATAAAAGTAGAAGTACTTACCCTGGAAAAGAACACCTTGTTCTAGGAAAGTAAGTGGTCTTGCTCAAAAACTTTTCATATCAGAACATACTTCAACTTTAATATTCAAAACTGGAAAGGGAAATAGAGGGGAAACACGGGAAATTCTATTGTTCAGATTCTTAAATTTCTTCATCTACCATGGCTGTGCCACACATTCTAGAAGCACCTTAAGCAGACATGACTGATACTCATTACAGAAAATTCTCTGCCTCTTGCTTTACTTACTACAGGTTTTCATGTTGTTTCCTTTTTCAGCTACTTACTGTATGGTTTTAATATTTCAGCTGCCTTACCAAAGGCAGTTAAACATCACTACAATTCATAATGGCATGATGCTTGAGATAGTTTTGAGGTCCATTGTCAAGGGTTGAGGATGGGCCAGGCACTACACAAATGACAGACACTCAGACCACTGATGCTGTGGAGCAGGCATTGGACAAGTGTCAGACTGGACTCAGCAGCAGATGGAAGCTCGATTCAGGAGATGGATTCTGGAAGTGGATTCAGGAACACACAGATTGGGCTAGAAGGCAGAACAGAGTCCTCCTCAAGTGCTGGCCATTGAAGAAGAGAGCTTGACCCTCATGATCCCTCAATTTTATACCAAGTATGACATATGTGGAATGGAATATCTTGTTGGTCAGGTTAGGATCACCTTCCCTCTCTGTTCGGGGTCACCTGCCCTGTCTGTTCCTCCCTGAAGGTGTGGTCTTTCACTTACTGCACCCCAATGTGTTATACAAGATTCAGCAGTGATCTTGGTCTCCACAGGAGCAAGTATAAGCAGAAGCCTTTCTGTACACCAATCCTGAGTAGTAACTCTAAACATCAAGCACTATCACTGCTAGAAGCAGACACTGTCTGTAAAAATAAGCTGTTAACTTCAGAAAATGCAGTTAGTTAGAAGAGACTCAGATCAAAAGTAAAAATCACTGAACGGAATTAGATCTGTTCCAAATCAAACCACGACATCCACCATGACCATAGTCTGACATAGCAACAGTTCTAACATGCAAGTTTCACTCTTGCTGTCGAAAATTTATCTGTAACAGAGGAAAGAAGTCTTTGACTATCCTAATCCTGAAGTTTTAGGTGACTTTTTTGGTATCTCGGGCTCAGATCACTGAGCATCTTGAAATAAAAGACTGGGAAGGTGGTTAATACTTTATGGGAATCTAATGTAGAGTGGAAATGCACCTGTGCTCATAGTAGCCTACTGCTCCCTGTAGTGTTGTTTAACAGACAGGTTGTTGAATCTATAGCAGCGGTGTGATACACATATTACTTTTCATCAACATTAACAACTCAGAGGCAGAGGGGTGGAGGAAGATCCCAATGCTATAGTACCATCTCAAGAACATTTTCATTCTTTCCACTCCTTGTTTGCTATGCAGACATAGTATAACTTGGACTCAAACACTAACTTATATTACCAGTCCCCCCATGCCCAGTATAAGTCAGCTCTAAATTTTTCCAAACTCTGAAATCACAACAAAGAAGGCTGGAATCTGAACCTCAGGCTCACTATGGTAATGCAGGGTAAATCTATCAGCCCAGTACTAATGGCTGGAGGCTGGCAATGCTGTGGAATTCATTACAGAGAAACCTGCTGCCCAACCTAGTTTGAGAAGAAAATCACATTTCTCACAAATATAATGCTTGACTGATTAAACTCAGTTGATTTTAAACAGCTACTACAATCTTCCACCTGACTGCCATTGCATGCTCTGCACTTGTAGTGTCATATTGCAGGAAAATTGTTATATGTTTGTTCCTAGGTACCTAGCTTCATTTTAGTAATTACACTCCTGTTTCTCTCCACATTTAACAATCTATAGCCTAGCAGGTTTGAGTGAGACATATGCCTCCCAGCAAGAATTTCTACACAGAGATTGTATTTCCTAACTTTAGTAAGCCAGAATCTTCTTTATACATCAGTCACTTTCAGTGATCCTACCCATGGGGGAATCTCCCATAAACAGCTGTTGGGTGTCCAGATGTAGGATACCATGTGACAGATGAATTAGTCTTGGACATCATTTCAGCAAAGATGTTTAGCTGCATAATTTTATTCTTTGGCAGTTGCTATAGACATCACTTACAAAAAAGGCTTCCTAGTATATTCTGTTTTAGGAATGGAATAAAAAGAGGAATACATAATATGATCACTGCTGTCTTCCTTTGTACCACACTAAGAGTTGCACAAATTATTCAGCAGTTGCAACCACATCTTGTTTACCTTCAGATCTCAAGAAGATTACTTTCACTGTAACTTAGTGCCAGAAGCAAGTTATCCTACTAGTATTCAGCAAGAAACAACAACATGGCAAAATTCAACATATTTTGGAGAGTTGGAAATATTAAGCTATTTTGAAGGGAAGTTTGGTGGTTTTTTTTTAAATAAAAGTTTCATAAATCAATACTATTAAGCCAAGTACAAGAGAATCAATCAGGAGAGACTCAGAACATGGACTTTGTAGGACTGCCACATTGATATGAAAATGACGGAGACAAGAAATTCAATGACATAAACTATCATTAGATTTTTTTTCAGCACTCCTTTTTCAACCACAGATTTGACCTTGTTGCAAAAGAACAAGTTCAAAATTTCTGTTCTGCATTGTTGGCAGTCTCTTTAGGATGACTTTTCAATTTCCTCTGCATTACTAAAAGGTTTATAAAAACAAGGATCTCAAGTATATATTGCATCCGAGCAGAGCAGATGAGAGAGAGATGTAGCAGAAAGGACTAAAATTAGAGGCAAGAAAGCTATGCATTTGTGGTAATTAAAACCTAAGCTATCATTACTCACCTAAGAGAATGGAGTATATAAAAATTCAAATTATAATAGATAATTTCCATTATTACTAAAACAGACAGCTATTGCAAAAAGTCAGTGCTAGATTCTCAAAGGCAGTTGGCCCTTACTACCAGAATCAAGCATTGTACACCACCATTTTAGGATCTTTGCTGTCTTATGAAATCCACAGAAACACGGATGGTTGTGCCACCCGTCCAGCAAAAGGGAGACCCAAGTTCCAGTGCCTGTATAATTTCAGTGAAAATACAGATAAGGTTAACTGAAGCAAAATATTTCTCCCATTTCTCCTGTAGCTTTGTAATTGTGAAGCAGTAATGTCCTTATCTTGTCCCCATCCATATCTCCACAGTCAATTATTTTTCTATATGAGCTGGTATAGTTTCAAGGGGAAAAAGAGATTATTCATCCCATGATATCTGATTGACTGATATTCAGACCATTAGTGTGGGAGGTGCAGCTTCATACCTTCTCAGGCAGAGATAAAATTAATCTATCTCTCATTTCTGAAATGACAGGTCTTATGACTAAATCACTGGATAAAAGAATGTAGGGTAAAACATCTGCCACAGCACAAGGATTCACATACTTGCTGTATTCCAGGAATATGTCTTGCATTAGACATCACAGAACAGATAGGTGAAGGAACACCTATACTTCAGATCCCAGCATAATTGATCTTCCATTCAGTGCACTGCTAGACATGACCAACAGGAGACATTAGTTTCCTAGAAAACATCATTAAAAAAATAAGCACCTAAAGTAAGTGAACAGGAGTTGTGAGGATCCAGGTGGTTTTGAATATAAGCAAACACCAGCTGATCCTGTAAGCATCCAGGTTAATTGGCTGGTTTTTTGAATGCAAGACCTTACTCCATGCTCCTTACAATAGGCAGCAGCAAGCTGTATAACATATGTTATATAGCATATATATCTGTTACATACACAAGGCTGAATGTATGAGATTCCACAATGCTAAGTGACAGGTTCCTGCACTTAGATCACAACAAACCCACACAACACTATAGCTTTGGGGCACAGTGGCTGGAAAGCTGCCCAGAGGAAAAGGATCTGGGGGTGTTGGTTGACAGTCAGCTGAACATGAGCCAGCAGTGTGCCCAGGTGGCCATGAAGGCCAATAGCATCCTGGCTTGTATCAGTAGGCCAGTAGGACTATGGAAGTGACAGTACCTCTGTACTCAACACTGGTGAAGCCACACCTCAAATACTGTGTTCAGCTTTGGGCCCCTCGCTACAAGAGGGACACTGAGGTGTTGGACCATCTCCAAAGAAGGGCAACAAAGCTGGCAAAGGGTCTAGAGAACAAGTCTTATGAGAAGCTGAGGAAACAAGGGTTGTTTAATCTGGAGAAAAGAAGGCTGAAGGGAATCCTCACAGAATATTCATGGTTGGAAAGGACCTCCTAGATCACCAAGTCCAACTATACCATAACAAAAAAAAAAAAAAAAAAAAAGAACCTAAAAAAAACCCAAACACCTAAATACACTGATCAAACACGACTTCAAAAACACAAAATAACCCCCTACATGCCTGCTACTAGAGCATGTCCTGAAGCACCAGGTCTATCCATTTCTTAAATACCTCCAAGGATGGTGACTCAACCACCTCCCTGAGAAGGCTGTTCCAGTGCCTCACCACTCTTCTGTCAAGAATTTCTTCCCAATATCTAATCTAAACCTCCCCTGCTGCAACTTCAGACCATTTCCACTGGTTGTGTCAGTAGTTACTAAGGAGAAGAGGCACTCTACAACCTCCTTTCAGGTAGTTGTAAAGGGTAACGAGGTCCCCCTCAACCTCCTCTTCTCCAAACTAAACATACCCAGCTCCCTCCCAGCCTCTTTTCATACGACTTGTTCTCTAAACCCCTCAAGAACTTGGTAGCTCTCCTCTGGACATGTTCCAGCATCTCAATGTCTTTCCTTAATGAGGGGCCTAGAACTGAACACAGTATTCGAGATGAGACCTCACAAGTGCTGAGTACAAGGGCACGATAACTTCCCTTCTCCTTCTGACCACACTATTCCTGATACAAGCCAGGATCCTGCTGGCCTTCTTGGCCACCTGGGCACACTGCTAACTCATATTAAGCCGGCTGTCCACCAGCACCCCCAGGTCCTTTTGTGCCGGGCAGCTTTCCAGCCACTCATCCCCAAGCTTGTAGCATTGCCTGGGGTTGTTGTGACCAAAATGCAGGACCTGGCACTTGGCCTTGTTGTACCTCATACAATTGGCCTCAGCCCATCAATACAACCTGTCCAGGTCCCTCTATAGAGCCTTCCTGCCCTCAAGCAGATCAACACTCCCACACAATTTGGTGTCATCTGCAAATTTAGTGAGGGTGCTTTCAATCCCCACGCCCAGGTCATTGACAGAAATTACAAACAAGATCGGCCCCAGAACTGAGCCCTGAGGGACACCACTGGTGACCAGCAGCCAGCTTGATTTCACCCCATTAATCACAATTCTCTGGGAACGGCCATCCAGCCAGTTTTTAACCCAGAGAAGAGTCCATTTGTCTGTACCATGTTTTGCCAGTTTCTCCAGGAAAATGCCATGGGAGACTGTGTCAAAGGCCTTACTAAAGTCCAAGTAGACAACATCCACAGCCTTCCTCCCATCCAAAAGGTGAGTCACATGGTCATAGAAAGAGATCAGGTTGGTTAAGCAAGACCTCCCTTTCATAAACCCATGCTGGCTGGCCCTGATCCCTAGGCTGCCCTGCAGTTGCCATGAGAGCTCACTCAAGGTAATCCTCTCCATGATCTTTCCTGGTACTGAAGTCAGGCTGACAGGCCTGTAGTTCTCCAGATCCTCCTTCCAGCCTTTCTTGTAGATAGGTGTCACATTAGCCACCCTCCAAGTCACCTCCCCTGTTGACCAGGATTATTGAAAAATGATGGAGAGAGGCTTGGTGAGCTCTTCTGCCACTTCCCTAAGTACCCTTGGGTGAATGCCATCTGGCCCCATAGACTTATGAGACTTATGAGTATCTAGGTGCAGAAGCAAATCATTACCTAATTCTTCCTGGATTATGGGGGGGTTGTACTGTTCTCCATCCTTATCTTCAAGCTCAGGAGGCTGAACGTCCTGGGAGCAGTTGGTCTGTGCATTAAAGACAGAGGCAAAGACAACATTAAGCATCTTGGCCTTTTCCTCATCCTTGGTTGCAATGTTCCCCCTCACATCCAGTAAGGGATGGAGATTCTCCCTGGTTCTCCTTCTATTGCTGATGCACTTGTAGAAACCTTTTTTGTTGTTCTTTATGTCGGTGACCAAGTTGAGTTCCAACTAGGCTTTTTCCTTCCTAATTTTCTTTCTGTATAACCTGACAAGATCTCTGTACTCCTCCCAAGTTGCCTGGCCCTTCTTCCAAAGATGGTAACCCCGTCCTTTTCTTCCTAAATCCCATCAAAAGCTCCCTATTCAAGCAGGCTGGCCATTTTCCCCACCCTTTAATCTTATACCACATGGGGATAGCCCTCTCCTGAGCCTTTAAGATTTCATTCTTCAAGAGCATCCAAACTTCCT
>JANHGN010020322.1:99311-109543 GCA_024605025.1 Megaceryle maxima | reverse complement strand
GTGACTCTTTGCCTTGTTGTGACCATATTTTATAATTCCCTGCCTGGGAGGGAACCAACCCTCCTCGTGAGAGTACTGGTCTAGTTCTGGGACTGCCGCTCTGTCTGCCCACTCTCTCTCAGCTTCCCTGTCCTGGGAAAGCCCCACTTGAAGCCCCCTCAGTAATTAAATTAAATGGGACAGCTCTTAGACCTGTCACTCTCTGCCGCAGCTGGCTCGTGCCGGCTGTATCACCCTCCCCAGTGCAGATTTCCCACACAAGAGCTGATCGCTCTGACTTACCTTGTGCACCGGCAGAGGCTCAGCACCCTGCCCAACGAGCTGCAAACGGCTACAGTCCCCCCCGGGGCACAAGAAGCCTTGTTTGCTCACCCTGTGCTGTGTGGGCAGTGACTTGTAGCCCGATTAACGGTGGGTGGTGCTGGCTCGTCCCAGGCACTCTCAGCGGCAAAAGAAGGTCAACAAAGGACAACAAAGCTGGTGAAGGGTCTAGAGAACAAGTCTTATGAGGACAAACTGAGGAAACCAGGGTTGTTTAGTCTGGAGAAAAGAAGGCTGAGGAGAATCTTATCACACTTTACCACGAAGAAGATTGTAGAGGTATTTGGGTCAGTGTCTTCTTCAAGTGATAGCACAAAAAGAAATGGCCTCAAGTTGCACCAGGAAAGGTTTACATTAGACAATAGGAAACATTTCTTCTCCAAAAAGGTTGTCGAGCATTAGAACAGACAGCCCAAGGAAGGGGTTGAGTCACCATCCCTGAAGGCATTTAAAAGACATGCAAATGTGGAATTTAGGTACATGGTTTGGTGGTGGACTTTGAGGTGTTGGGTTAAAAGTTAATCTCAGTTTTAAAGATCCTTTCCAATCTAAGCAATTCTGTGTTGTCTATGCATCTCAAAGTAATGTACACACTTTTATCCCCTACTAGGTCTTGTGAAATAACCCAAGCCATCTTGAAAGCTACACCTTCTGAAGTGAAAAAATAATAAATAACCGTTTACATCAGAAAGCCCCAATGGGTTCAGCTCCATGTGTGCAGATTCTGTGTGTGTTAGTACAGTTGATTTAAGATTAGAAAAGACTTCACTGCAGAAAAAAAAAAAAAAAACAAAAAACCACATGTCCTTTGATCCTGTAGGATAATAGGCTACAGTGTTCCCAGGTTACTGTCAGAAAGCAATCTTCAAGAGGCCAGTTAGCTGAAGCAAAAAATAGGTTTCTATAAAACTAAAGTTAGGGGGAAAGTTGGAGTCTTTTGAATTCAATCACTTTTCAAGGTGTTCATCTCAATGGCATCCAAATACAAAGGTGAGAGGTGTGGGGGAAAAAAATGGAATACCACAGAATAGTTAGTTATTAGGAGGTCACAGAGGGAGGCAGGTTTTTTGGAACACATTAGCTTCAGTGATAAGTAAACCATAAAAGTTCAAAAATCAACTCTGGATGGACAATTCAAAGTTCAGTTATTTCTCTAAACTTTTGGACTATACTCTTCCATAGAATAAGAAAACAGAACATGTTCCATTGTCTTTTACATGGTATAAATGAGAGTTAAAAAAAGCGGGTATTAGTCTTTTCATTTCAGTACCATTACACAGTTGATTTATCTATCTCATCAAGTGGCACATCTCCTGAGAACATACTTTCAAACAGAACATCCCTTTGGTTTAATAACATGATAGAAAGATCTACCACTTTCCAGCTCCAATTGGAACTAGCAAATTCACAGAAAGCAATGAAAATGGGCTTTATCAGAGCTACATTTATTTACCCATTTTTTTCAAAATCTCACAGCTGGGGAGAAGACAGGCAGAAACATACTTTTTCCAAAACACTTTACTCTCTTACTAGCTACAGTTTCCACAAAACTCATATAGATCCTGTCTCCCCTTTCTATTACTGTTAACAGGAACATCAGGTTAGAAAGGCAACCAAGCTGGAAAGAAAGAATATTACTAACACCTGAAGTTGACTTAGGGTCAGCTGAACAGGGTCTGAGTCAATAGCCTCTACCTTCAGGTAAGAACTGAATCTCATCTTTGCCACATCCTTAGACCGTAGTATCTGGCCCTGTAGTGTTTGCAGGAGTGGCCTCAAGGCTGCGGCTGAAAACAAGTTCACTAGCTAGTCACACTGGACCATCCCGCCTAGCAGTCTCAAGCAAAGCTCCAGGGCATACATGCACTGCACAAGCACACATAGACACAGTTATCCAACAGGTAAATGGGCACCACCTCTCCCTGCTCAGCCCACTACCTTCCACCCATTTCAGTGTTTCTTGTAGCAACCTCATGTAACAGGCTGTGGACTGTCTTCTCAGGACTCCAGTGCTCTGCTATAAAGGCACATGGGGTTTGCAGCAGCTGATTACCATAGGCATAAAAAGTGCTTGAATTTAAGAATATGCTTAATTGCATTCTCGAATCAAGACTCAATCAGTCCTTCCAGCACTGGTTAGGGGCTTGATCTTGCAGTGCATGCTGATTCATGGCTTTGGCTTCATAGAGTTTATTGAAGAATCAGTGCTAATTTCCCACCTTTTCAAAATCTTTAGGTATGTAAGTGTAGGAATCAATCAGTGTTCTCCTTTTGCCATTATAAATCTTAGCTGCTATCAACATCAAGTGCCAAAAGATGAAAAGAAAATATTTCACTTCCAAAACCAAATGGGAATACCTTTGATAGGTCAAGGGTGATGAGGTGTCTATTGTATGTGTACATACATAAATCATTAATAGCCAGATTACTTCCCTACATTGATCACATCATACTTTCCTAGCAGGTAGATTATCTAAGAAAATAATCACTAAATTAACTTGAAGACACCAGCCTCCCAGCAAGATTAATGATACATAATTTACTTTATGAAAGAAGCAAGCATCCAATAAATTAGAAAATGCACACCACCATCAAAGCAAATTGTTAAGTATCTCCAGCACTCACCTTACTGAGCAGTTGACAAATGGTTTTCACATTCTTTCCATCAAATCAGAAGTATTTTCTTGTCACTCACCTCATTGTATAAGCAAATATCTGCTGACTTCCTGTAAGCATGCTATTTACACCAAATTCATTTCAGGGACAAAGTGTTTATGTTCACACATGTACATATGCATACGCAGTAAAAGAGATTTAAAAGAACGAAGATTCCTTTTGTGGGGCCTTAAGACTTACTTGAATGTGCTTAGATGTTTTTTACCAAAGTGAAAAATAAATGATCATTCAGTAGCAAGATTCATCTTGAAGCTAAAAATACAGCATCAGACCTTGACTTACAGCATGCTGTTCACACCTCCAGGAGCAGCCCTGGCTCTGGAAGTAAGAGTCACCCTTTCAGATCCTTCCTACATCATAGTTCTTATACTGTCATCTTCTTAGGACTACTGGAGATAGAAATTCATGGGGTTTTTTTACTGAATTATTTTTCTTAGGGCTATATTTACCTTTTACATTCATATAGTACATGATTTTTCTATTAGCATCATAAAAACAACCCCACCAAAACTAGCTCACTTCCACCTCTTAGTGTTTTCAGCCTCTAGCATTCACAATAGTTAAATTTTAGCTTTTAAGGCTTTTTTATTTAGTTCTAGATGATTGATTGTTACTGAATACACTCCATAGTGCTGTCACAAGAGGGAAGGGGTAAATGGAGGTTATAATTAGCACTGTTTCTGAAAACATTAATCAAATATTAACCAGCCTTCACTAGCTTCAAAAAAGAAAGGTCTGTGTTTCACATTTTATGTGGACGAAACTGAGTCATGGAGAATGGATGCAACTTGCCAGCAGTCAAAAAGCAAGTCATTTATGGAAGTGCCAAGTATCATGGTGATAATCACATGGTGTCAGGCATCATGACTGACCCTGAGCTTTGTGGTCTCATATGAAGGGATAGGGGTGGGCAATCACTGCTTGGCAGGCAAAAGAGGTAACAGAAACAGGGCCCCTGGGACAGAGTACTGGGGCTGAGCACTGTTGAAGGAGACCAGTTTCTGCTCCCACCAAGTAGTAATCAGAAAAGGTAATTTTGGTTTCCTGGGGAGACTGCATTCCTCACAGGATTCAGATTACAACCATCCTCCAGTGACAGAGGTAGCAGGAAATCTGGCTTTAAAGAGCTCTGGCATAGGAAAAGGAGACAATGAGTCTATGCTGGTTCCCCAGCCCAATAAACTGCTTCACTTCAGTCATGAGCCCTGATAAGTATCAAAGAACAGAGGGACCATGATCCCATCTGAAATTTTGAGAAGTGGTTGAAAACTCCCACCAGACAAAATAGCACTGTGAACAGCACAAAAATTAGGAATAATGGCTGACAAACTCAGTGACTTGGTGGAGAAAGGATCTCAGAGACATAGTTCATATAATTTGTACTTTTAACAGCTCAGTTTGGATGGTATTTCCATTGTCTGGCATATTTTGCCAAATGTCAGGCTGATTCATTCCTTGATGCAATTAGTTATGAGGATGAGCTTTCTGAGCAAAGAAGACCTGAACGACATAGCTGATTGTTTCTCTTGGAGGTTCTGTCTGACCAGAAAGCTATCTAGACAAGTAAGCCTTAATGATACATCTACACAATTCTGAGATAATGCAACTCAGTAAAGGAGCACTAAAAGTAACTTAAAACCTAAAAGCACAATAGAAGACAAAAAGAAACTAATCTTCAACAACAGTGACAAATGCACAATGATTTTACAATTCTTGATACTTTGGTTTGACATAAACAAGAAGCAGCAGCTTGGGGGTTTTTTTGGGTTTTTTTGTTTGTTTGTTTTTCTTAATATAAAAAAATCACTAAGGAAGAAACGTAGTGAATTTGATAGTGGCAACACATTGTTGCTTCACTATTGTGGGGGTAACTTAGAAGCAGAGTTCCACATTCAGGTAGGCAAAGATTTTCAACATATTACCTAGCCCTGTATAGAATACACATTTTAAAAAATAATGGCTTACTTCTGCATAGAATGCTATTACAGCCTGAAACGTTATTTCTGAGTGTAACCATTACAGGTGGCATTTCATTTGGTAAAGAACAACTGCAAAGGGGTCACAAAGATGAAGGTACAGAAAAAGTCACACTGCAAAAGGAGAGGAAGGGAAGGAGGCAGGAAAAATAATGGACCAGTTTTCATCATTATAGCTGAATGAGCAATGGATGCTACTGCACACGTTCAGGCAGATTCAATCAGCAAGCTGCATACTTTCACAACCACTATTCTACCAAGTTCAGGCATTTGCAGGAATAGTTTGTTGTATTGCCTTCTCTCTTGACTTTGTGAAGTGTTTCTCAAGATGCTTACTAGTTCTGTGGACAGCAGCTGCATCCTCCTACTTCTGCTAAGTCAGAGTGCCAGGGTCTAAAACTACCCTGCTTGGATGATAGTCTCCATGGCACAGTGGATTTCACTGTTGACTTACAACATGCCCTAATCTGAGAATCACCAAATCATCATCAGAAACAAACAAAACCACAACACACACACACACACACAAAACACAAAAACAGAAATGGAAAGACTGTGAAAGAAGTGTATTCTCTTCCATTTAGCATGTAAAAAGTGTGACAGGCACAGCACTCAGATTCTGAACAAGAACATCACACTGCAAACAGAAAGTCTTCTTTCATCACACATCCTTTTCTCCAGAACAGCTGATAAAGAGATGACATTGGGCAGTACAGAAATGAAAACTGGAGACCCGGTGGCATGCTAGCCACATAGTCTTATGCCCTGTATACCTTCTTAAGTGCAATATGCAATGACAGAATGAAATAAAGTCAGTCAGACCCAATTTTCACACACACTACTGAAGCAGAGCTGTCTCATGATACAGAAATTGCACAAGAAGCACTGGAGACGCTGGAGCACAGCTGTTACTTTATGAAGGGGCTGGCAATGTCACACTCCAGGAGTACAAAGCTCAAGGGGTATTTGACAACAGCAGAGTCAGAAATGGCCACTTTGAGACACAACCACTGGAAACAGAGCTATGAAATATGCAGTCAAATGGCTGTATACTGTCAGTCTGCCCTGGAGTACAGAACCAGCATCTGAGCAGAGAAATGCAAATAAAAAGACTCACTACTGAGCCTTACAACACATGTGCTGCATCAATTACTTTTTAGATAAGATAAAAATTGGTCTTTTCATGATCCTGAGTGGTATAGATGTGGATAATAGATCAAACCAGAGAGCAACAGGTAACCTGGGATCAGAGTCCCTCCAGCTTCCCAGTGATACTCTTTCTTAGTCACCTGTCATTGGGGCAATGGGGTTTAAACACTAATCCTGCTCATCTGGAAGAGGGTAGGAATGTTGAGTCATTTATACCTCTCAGCAGCAGAAGGCCATCCATAATATACAAGATAAATAAGATGGAAAGGCACATGGTTCTGCAGAAAGCTTCTATAATTCTACTGCCCTCTATGGATGCTTTTGTTGATTCATTGTTTAACCCTTCATCACTTCTTTGAGACTTCATATACAGATATAGCAGCTAAGTATTTATCTGAAACTACTACTTTAGAGGGTTATTTCCTTTGTGTCTTGCCCCAAAGAGGTACAAAGCATACTGTACATCCATTGACACCATTTGGCACCTCCTAGAACAGCTTCTGTCTGTAAGGACCCACAGTGCCATGAAAACAATTACACACCCACACTTCTCCAAACCCAGCAGATCAAGACTGGGGAACAGTCAAGACCGGGGAACTGTCAAGACCAAGTTTACTACCGTCTGCCAGCTTTGTCTCATTACCTATCATGTATCATCTCTGCTATGAGCTAGCAATAAACTGTCTTTCTTATTACCATTGCAATGTTCACATAATTAAGTTGTTCTCAAATTGTAGGCTATTACGGCTTACAGATTTCAATGAAATTGTTGTGACAATTCAGAAATGCTTATTCTCTCTCACCAGTTTATAGGAAGAGACACTTCCCAATTGTATGTGAAAAGAATGCTCTAATTCATTAGGAGTCATGTTATAACTGAGTATCTTGATTGAACTGCTCATCAAAGTTTGAAGTCTTAGGAAATAATTTGGATTATATTTATCACCAGTGAAAAAAAATAGTTACTCAACGAGGCATGGAGCTTTAGGCAGAGTTTCAATTTGGGGAAGAAATTGGTGCCTATTGTCACAAGTTGTGACAATTACCTCTTTCTCTTGCTAAATGAACTTAACATAGAAGATCTGAAGTTCAGCTTAAGTGTGGGGTAATTACAAAATTCATACCCTCTTTTCATTTTCATATCAGTAGCTAATTTCTCTTCTTTACATTTTATTAGAATAAATTGTTTTACTATGCCATTGAATTGTATGCAGAAATTCAGGTTAGTGGGACAAATATGAATATCACATTTTCCCACCGAGGCAGAAAATATACCAGTATATAAAACATATATCAGCATGTAAACTTATCAGTATGTGTTACATACATTACTCATGAAGTAAAATATACTTTACCCAGATAGGGACACACTGGAAGAGGGTCCTTCGCCAAGTGTATGAAATTGGAGATAGGCCACCGGTCCACTCAAGCAGCAAAAATGCCTTCTGTGGCAAGTGTTTTTTCATTACCCGCAAGACAAGACTTGCTGCTAGACTCAAGATCTGAGATTCAGTGCTGTGCAAACCCGAGACACAAAATGCTTCCTTTTCTCACTTTTTCTCTTTGTCACTTATACAGTGAAAAGCTGGAGGAGGCAAGATTATCATGCTACAACAGCATCATAAATAAGAGACTTGGGAAAAAGAATTAGCAGAAGGACAAGCTATGCCTCTGGGCATTACACATAAAAACAACTTTAAATACAGCAAGAAGGAAAAATAGAAAATTTTCTGCATCTTCCAATTTTTGCAGACAAGGAGGCTATCTAACACAGGATTTTTAATGATTAATGAAGGGGATAGGATTGACTTTCCAAAGCTTCACTGAGTACTAGATCACAAACAACCTTTAACTCTTCCCTTTGAGGGTGATATATCTAATTTCACCATTAGTGTCTATCATTGCTTTTTATAAAAATTGGATCTATCTACTTCTACAAATACATGTTCTTCCCCTGGGGATGGTTCAGGACACTCCAATCAAGACCTCCTTTCTAAAGCAACAACAATCCAGCTGAGAGCAACTGATCTGTGCACTCAACCCCTTGCTGTCCTTTGCTAACACCCAGAAGGGAAGCAGGAATGAGGTCAGGTTTGATGACCTTTCTCCAGCTCTAGACAGGACCAGAGACATCTAAATCCTCCTTGGATCTATCCTCAGCTTTAAAGCTGCAGGTTCCTGGGGGAGATGTGTTTAAGATTTTTTGATATATTAAAATGCTGCTTTTTTTTTTTTTTTTTTTTTAATACCAAAGGCACAGTAGTTTAACATAAAAGAGTAAGGAACTAATTTAATGTATAATACAAACACTAAAAGGACCAGACTTTTTAAAAGAAGCTTTCTCAATCAGCTTTTTCTCATATAAGCCACTTTCAGTGTAATCCTTCCAATGCAATTCCTTCCATGCAAATCAAAGTGCCTTTAAGGATGAGGTAGTCAAGCCAAGCAAATAAAAGATCCTCCTCTAGCTTTAACACAGGACTAATCAAGAAAAGTTGCGATACAACATAAAGAAAATAAAAATAATAGGATCCTACCCTGAGTTCTTTGCCACTCGTTTTCACCACACAGCTAACACTGCCACACATTCTTCAAGAAATCATACAGGCAGATATTAAACAACTGGTGATAGAGACATGCCAAATATAAAAGAAGGGAGAGCAAACTTTAAAATAGTAGATTCACAGGGAAGACTTTTGTCATTGCTATAGTATATAACTTTTTTAAGCACTCTTACTTTGTGTCTTGAAAACAAAGATCCTTATGTAATGTGATGAAGATGGGGATGGACATTCAGAGAGAAAGAATGAGGTTTGCAGTCAGACTTCTGTCAGTGTAGAATCATAGAATCATTTCAGTTGGAAAAGACCCTAAGATTATTGAGTTCAACTATTAACCTAACACTGCCAATCTCACCACTAAACCACATCCCTCAGCACCTCATCTACATGTCTTTTAAAATCCTCCAAGGATAGTGACTCCACCACCTCCCTGGGCAGCCTGTTCCAGCGCTTTACAACCCTTCTGTAAAGAAGTATTTTCCCCAGCATCCAACCTAATCCTCTCCTGGCACAACCTGAGGCCATTTCTGCTTGCCCTGTCACATGGGAGAAGAGACCGACCCCCACCTTGCTACAACCTCCTTTCAGGTAGTTGTGGACAGTGATAAAGTCTCCCCTTAGCCTTCTTTTCTCCAGGCTAAACAACCCCAGTTCCCTTAGTTGCTCCTCGTAAGACTTGTTCTGTAGACCTTTTACCAGCTTAGTTGCCCTTCTTTAGACATGCTCCAGCACTATAATGCCTTCTTTGTAGTGAGAGGCCCAAAACTGAACAAAGTACTCAAGGTGCATAATGGAGCTCACATCACTTTGTATACTCTGAAATCTCTGATACTCACAAAACTGAAGGAAATGACAGATGTGAAATACCTGTAATGATGTGTGCCAGGAGTTGTTATACAATCCAAGCTCTTAGCTGGTACTTGAAATGACTCCTACCAACTTCAAAACCAACAAGCTTTCTTTCAGCCTCCCTGATTCATATGGATCTTGTACCACAAGCAGTCAGAGAGAGAGGTAGCATGTTGAAATGTCCCCTTTTAGGGAGAATGTGAGGATTTCATGACAGCAGGTGGGCTGAAGTATTTCTCAGTATTATTTCCATAAGGAGGAAAAAAAAAAAAAAAAAAAAAAAAAAAGAGCCTTTCATGGGAGATAATGAAAACTTAAACAACAACAACTAACATGAATTTTCTCATTGTAAAACTTCGGCTGCATTAAACTGAAAAAAATGTTTTATTTTAGAGCTGAAAAAATGGACCCAAAGCAAAAAAATACTGATTGATAAAGGTCAACTATATTCCTGGGCTCTTGTCTGCAGTGTGGATTTTTCAGTAGTGCTGCTGCTCTGATGAAATGATATTTGTGCAAATCTTATTTTCTTACACTGTTCTGGTGAGTATTATATCTTGCACATATGCTGCTTTGCCCAGTTTTTTAGAATACTGTTAGTTGGAAGGGACCTTTAAAGTTCATCTAGTCCAACCCCACTGCAATAAGAAGGGACATCTTCAACTAGATCAGGTCATTCAGAGCTCTGTCCAGCCTGACC
>JANHGN010020322.1:77854-89143 GCA_024605025.1 Megaceryle maxima | reverse complement strand
CCCGAAGCCTTTTCTTCTCCAGGCTGAACAACTCCAACAGTTTCAGCTTCTCTTCAAAGTAAAGGTATTCGATCCCACTGACTCCACAAGGTCCATGTCTATCTTGTGCTGAAGACTCCAGTGCTGGACACAGTACTCCAGGTACAGTCTCATGAGAGCAGAGTAAAGCAGCAGAATCATCTCCCTTGCCCTACTGGCCATGCAGCTTTTGATGCAGGTCAGGATGCAGTTGGCCTTGTGGGCTGCAAATGCACATTGCTGGCTCATGTCTAGCTTTTCATCCACCAGTACCCTCAAGTCCTTCTCAGGAGGGCTGCTCTCAATCCCTTCATCCCCACACCTTGCACTTAGCCATGTTTAACCTCATGAGGTTCACACAGGCCCACTTCTTAAGCTCATCGAGGTCCCTCTGGATGGCATTCCATCCCTCTGGTCTGTTGATTGGACCACTCAGCTTGGTGTCATCTGTAAACTTGCTGAGGTTGCACTCAATCCCACTGACTGCATCATTAATGAAGACATTAAACAATACTGGTCCCTATACAAACCCCTGAGAGACACCACTTGTCACCAGTCTCCATCTGACAATCCCCAGTGTCTCAGTCCTTCTGCTGCACTACCCTACATAGGGAGGGATGACATGAACAAGGGTAGATCACTGAGCTTTGAAAATACAGGTGGTGCTACTGGGGCAAGAGGTACAAAAAAATGATGACCTACAAGAAGTGCCTGCACTTGTCAGATTGCTGGTACAGAGAGTCCCTCCCCTTGCCACAGCTGTGGACAGCTGCTGCCATTTCCTTTGAACCTATCCCAATGCTTTTCTAACTTGTGAGCTGGCTCAGCTTGCTAAAGCAGCTAATAATAAAGCTAATAAAATAACAAATTAATCTCTTGTAAAAAAGTGGTAAACTAGCAGGTCAGCTTCAGTATCCTACAAAACCTCACTCTGGTGTGTCCAGAAAGCACACCAAGTACACATAGACTATACACTGTCTATACTCTGTTGCAAGAAGAGGGTTAAAAGTCACAAAAATTCCAGGTGGGCTGTGTAGGTCATTGAGCCTGGGGTGAGGGGAGACCATCAGGCCTTGTCAGGTAATCCTCAAGATAAGAGAATGGTAAATTTCTGCTTTCATTTGTAAAGTTAGGAGTGAGGAATGACTAACCAATCATTTACTTTACTGTACTTTCTTAATTTTTGTTATTTTTTATATATGACCCATCTGATTTCTCAAAAGGTATGCTGGCTTTGTGAATTATCACCTAACACCCTTTTCTGCACAGAACTGAATAAAACAAATATTTCAACAATATGTGTCAATTGGTTTTTGCACACTAGGTAAAGAACACAGATTTAGGACAACTCTATTGACAATGCTGCTACGCCTTCTTAGCTCAGGAGAGCCATGAAGAAAGCACCAAGTGTGATGCCATCACAGACAACAGGTTAGACATTCTACAGCAGGAGAAGGGAATTCATCTCCAGTCTCCTATCAATTTTCTGCATTCATAACAATAACTCAGGCAGAGGTTTGTGTCGCAGTACTTAGTCCCAGTACTGTTCATCCTCTTCAACTACTTTGTCTCCATTAATGGGCTTATTTCTGCCAGTGACTATCTCAACATCATCCCTGTCAGCTATTCTCTACTTCAAGGCCATTTCTTTCTTCCCTTCCTCTGCCAAGTGAGTGTGTGCTTTGTTTCAGCTCCTTCAACAGGCCCATAAACTGGCTGAAAATTAGGAATGTGTTTTAAGTACCTTGCTAAATCAGACTTCACTGAGTGACACTGCCTGTAAGGGATAAAGCAATAAAAAAATCCAGATGTTGACACTGAGGAAGCCTTTTTCATACTGGGTGGCCAAGGCCACATTTTCAAAGTAGGGAGATGAAGGCTATAATTGAGGCTTCCCATGTGTGTTCAAATCAGGGCCTTACACAAAACCTGTTAGAAGCAATGAGAAGTTCTGCATTGATGTGAGCACATTTTGGATAAGACTGTTACATAGCAACCATTGCGGATAAGGCCACCACAGATTGGCACCCAGACGCTGGAGGCAGACTGCAGATAAAATGAACCAACTTGTTCTAAACACACAATTATGGAGAAATAGTTCTGCCCCTTATTCCTGTCTAATCCTTAAGTTAGCCTGCAAAAAAGAAATTTCAGGTTTGTGTGCTTCATCTTGGGTACATCATTAGTACTTGATTTTGAGGTCTCTTCCTATCCTACCAATTCAACCAAGCAGAAGAAGATGTTTGCATAATGCAGAATTTAGTCACTGGGTAAGTTCATTGGTTTTATTTAAGTGAAGGGCTGTATTGTGGCTACATTTCCCTACAGCAGAAGTTATAATCAATGCAATTGTAAGACAGAATTGCTTACTGCTGAGGCAGAGGTGAAACAGCAATAGTTAAACGCTTCCCTCCTGTGATGGTATTAGCATGACTGCTAGGAAATATGTGCTTGAAAATGCCAGGGAAAGTGATTTATCTGTGACAGAAGCTGTTTTAAGAAGAGAGAAAATGAAAACCACAACCACACTAAAATAAAGCCTCTTTTAATGAGCTTTGGCTGCATTCTGGAAGAATGAGAGGAGCTTTTAATGCACAAATAGTTCTTCTGGTATATCATTATATTTTCTGGTAGAGGTTTTTGTTGTATTTTTGTGAGCTTTTTGTTGTTGTTGGGGGTTTTTTTACCAAGTTAATACTTTTTTTTTATTTAACTGAGAACAGGACCTTTGTTGTTAGAAACAGAAAGCAGGCAAGACCAAATTGCTTCAGTCATCAGAAGAGCCAGTGTGAGAGATGTTTACCTGAACCTAACCTAAATTCCTGAGGATACCCACCAGTATTTCCTGGAGGATGGTTTGGTAATCAATTTAACTTTGTGTTGCTGACTATGACTCATTGGAAATCATAATGATCAAGTGTCTGTATCACCCCTCAGATAAAAGTTAGAAGAGGGGAGGGAATGGAAAAGAAATCTAATAAGTCTCTGCAGACCCTGCTTCTGGGCACAGAAAATGGCCTGCAACACACTTAGAACAAAATGACACCTCTTGAAGGTGTGATGGTTTTCAGTCTATTTGACTGCTGCAACTCAGCTGTATGCCAGTATACTGTTTTCCTATTGAATTCTCCTTTGTCGTATTGCCTGCTTGGAAGAACAGACAAATATCCACATCTTATGTTATCTGTTCCTTAATTGGTCTTATTTTGGACCACCAGAGCCATCACTGGGGTCCTATTAGTGCTATATAAGTTGACAAACCAGCACTCTTATCCTTCACACTCACACTCAAAGTGGGAACCTGTCATTGAAGAAGTAATCTTGAATTTGTTGGCTATTAGTATGCCAGCATCTGATCGCTTCCCATCCATATTTTTGCATGAAGTTGTATGAATGTATGGCCACTGCCTTCAAAATGACTGGAACGAGTAAATAATTGAAAACTATGAACTGTCTAGTGTTTCAAGGTACAATCACTGTCCTATTCAATCATACTGTATTCCTACTTGCTTTCCAGTGAATCTGTGCACATTGACCCAGCCTTGAGAAATGCTGAAAGTTTTCCCATATGAGAGTTATTTATGGCATCACTGCAGGCAGAAGGTCTATACTCATCTTTAACACTTCCAGAATGAGTAATCTAGCCACGAAACAAAGGTGGTTGCTCCTCCTTCAAATAAGTTTTATAAGAAAACAGTGGCATTTACCCAAAAACACAGGCCAGGCACTTATCTGCCAGAAGCAGTTTCAGGAGCTGAATCTCCGTTTCAGAAACGCCACCTCTGAAATCACTCTCTAAATCCAGGCAATATAGAGTGCATAAGATTCCCTGGTGTCATCATTATTGCCAGTTGGCTGTATTATACTTTTTCTCATCCCCTCCATTTGGTATGACTGCTATTCTTAGACACCAAAATTCATTACGTAATGATAGGAAGTCAGCCCTGTGCATTCCTGTGCTGTAACCAAGCTTTTTAATTTGGGGGAGGGGAGGAATTGCTGTACTGAATGTCACAATGCCTAAATCCTGGTCTGGATCAAGTCCTGAGAAAGCAAGGCCTCAGATTCCTTTCTTAAAGAGAAGTTTGTCATGCTTGATCAGACCACTTAGTTTGATATTTTCTGAACTCTGTCTAGTCACATACAGGCTCTATGACAAACATTTATTCTTCATTCTCCTCAAGTCCAACTGCCCAGTTACACCTCAAGTTTCCCTTTGCTCATTTGCTCTGCTTATTCCATGCAGTGGATTTCCAGGATAGAACTGAGCAGACAGACCTGCTGCCGTCTGCTGAACAAACACCAGAGAGGATGGGAAGAAGAGGAATAAAATCCAAGTGATGAGAACATCTTTTTCACATATAAGGGTATGTCACCAGTTTTTCCTCTTTTTTTACTTAAAAAAAAAAAAAAAAGGGGGTTCTTCAATAATCAACTGGCTCAACAGAGATACCTGAAAGCATTTTATCTGGCAGAAGAGGCATTCGCAGGCTGCATGCAAGGTTGTGTTTCAGTTTATATTATTCCTTCAGTTTGTGGCTGTCACAAGTTGAACTAATTTGTGGTGGGGGTCTCAGAGAGAGCAGAGTCAATGCTCTTTTTGCCTATTTACAAAGTTCAGCTTCCCTCTTAGCAAGATGCCTGTAGTGCATCTTCATTAAAGACAGTTTTGTTCATGTCTCCCCTGTGCTTAATATCTTATATTGAAAGTATGCTCAGCCACCCAGAAGACTTATTCCATACAGTTTTTTGTCTACACATTGAGTCAACAACTTATGTAATTGAAACCCTCTGTAATTAAATGCTCCATCTTTCTCTGAGATGTGTCAGTGATAGAAGTGTCACCGAGATTCAAATCCTTCATTATCTGCTACCTTCTGCACAGGTTCTCCAAGGCCAATCAATACCCATCCTCCTGTCAGCAGTCTTGTGACAATTCCTCTCTTCAGGAGAGAGAATAAGTGTCTTGAGGTTTCAAGCTGTCACTTTGTCTCACTACATGCTCAGGCTTCAGCTTCCATTTCTAATCTGATTGCCAAAAAGATCCTCTGTAAAGGGTTGAAAAGAAAGAACAGGCTCATGGATTAGACTAGAGCTGGTTATTCAATATCTGCCCCCATCTTTGTTCTTGTCTCCCTCTTTACTTCCATATCTCTCTGTGTGACAGAAGGAAAGAGGTAAGGCAGAGTTTGTCCAGCAAGGAAAGAGGGCATTTGACAGATGGAGACCTAGCTTATGTTCTCCTCTTCTAGGTACTACCACACTCTGACTCTCTGACTATTAATACATAACAGTGAAACAAGTCTGCAGTTTCACAAGCATCTCACCAAAGACTGAAGAAGAAAGTCAGTTAGTAGCTAAGTCATTAACTCCCATCAGTAGCTAAGTCATTAACTCCCCTTGGCTTTTACTAAACTCTTCCTGGCATCCATAAGAAAGAGCCAGTAAAAGACTTTGGGAGAATAAAATGTCTGGTAATAATTACAATGCAGGTGCCTAATCTGTCACATGAGAGACCAAGACATTTAAATGATATAACTCCTGGAAAAATGAAACAGGAGTTTGAAAATTAACTGCAAAACCTCTACTACAAAATTAACTACAGAAACAGTGGACAATGATAAACAGCAGTTGAGGAGTAAATTAAAAGAAAAAAATTAAAAAAAAAAAATCACACATCTTGCTCCCCTCTGAGTTGCTTTTGCTTTAGAGCTTCTAAAAGTCAACTGTCTGCCCGAATCAGTTAATGACCATTCAACAGCTTATCCCTACAACTGCCACAGCCTCTCAAACCTAATATCACTTTTTGTCTATAGCTGGCCAGCTGATCCCCAGAAGCATAGAAAACATAGATTTCATTCATGTGCAACTTTAAATTGCCTGGACAGGATACTCTTTCACATGGCACTGTTTTTCTCATCCATACTACATGCTAGGGATTGGAGAGGGGGAAGGCACCACAATGCCATAAAGTGCACAGGAAAGAGTAATAAAGGCTGCTGCTTTTCATCCAGAAGGCTGATGGATGTCAGTGATGGATCTAGTGATCCTTACATACCCACCAACAAATCCTCTCTACTGCAGCATGTATGAGCAGCTGCACTTCCAAAGAGGGTTTTTATAAAGGTAAAGGAGAACAAAATCAGTTCCACACAAAGCTGTGCACCATTGCTAGTTGCAAAGATGCATAGCAACTGCTAAATCCATGCAGGGCCTGATGCACCAGTTGCATCCGCATGCTGATCTTGGCCCTGTCCCCAGCTTCTGAAGCACGTGAGTGCCAACACTGCACCCACACTACTTATTCTTCATAGCCTCATCCCTACAAGCTCTAGCAGGAACGTTGCAAGAAGTTTACATTACAGGTGTGTTAATATTATTCTTATATAAAGAAAGCCACAGGGCTTTGGGGCTAGATGTTTGTGTATTTACACTCCAGTTCATCAACCTGAGCACTTAATTGCTTTTCCTAAATTAAAGCAGAGAAGAGAGACAAGTTCAGTTAATGAATAAACTGTTCCCATTGTTAATTAATCAACAGCAGAATAATGATTCAGGATCAGAGGTCCTCTGTTCTAGCCTGGCTCAAAAGGAGATCAGCTCACCTCCTCCCGAACACTTGAGAAAGGCTGCATTCAGAGGTTGCCTAGCAAGTTAGCCAACGCAGGCTGCGATACAGAGTGTGCGGCTACAAACGTCGTCCTGACGCATTCCCACTGCAGCTCCCTCGTCACCAGCTCTGGTTATGTGACACTGCAAACAAGGAGCATCTCCCAGGTAATCAAGAGCCTTAAACAGCTAGGACTAAATTTTGGCCCTATGTCCTGGCATGCCACCCAGATCACAGAAAGCTGGTATGTAATGCTCCTCGTGTAACATACTTAAGCAAGCCGCCACCACCCTTTCCGCCCCCAACAAGTTCCACTATCCAAATGGTCTCAAGGTTTAGCTTCATTTGTTAGAGCCATTAGTGCAGCCCCTGTAGTTAGTGCTGGACACATTCAGGCTTTCTCTTTGAAGCTGTTGCATTGTAATTATTTTGCAGCAAAAATTAGCTGGAAACTTTTTCCAAATCAAGTTATATCAGACCTGGGACTATCTGGAGAATAGTAAGTAGTGCAGAACAGCCAGTCAAATTGCCAGGTAGGAGAAGAAAGCATGTCACTGGTAAGAAGGAACAGCTCACCTTCACAGACCAATTAAGAAGGCATCTGCTGTAGGTCAGCCAACTGCTCACATTTCACTGCCATGAATTCACCTGTGGCAGCACAGGCAGGAGGGCTGGCTTTGCACATAGTCAGAACATTTTGCTTTGTTTGAGTACTCTGCAGTCCATTGACCTGGGGTTTTACAATGAACTCCAAGCACATTTATCCAGAACACTGGGAGACTGGGGGCTGGAGGACTGTTCCAGGAGCTGTACTGACTGAAGTGGATGTCCTCATCATTTATGGCTTAATCAGTTTAATCATTGTGACACCAGGACATTACAAAAATATCACTGACTTCCAGGCTGATCGATACTTTTATAAGGTTTTTGTACATTGACCTTTCAATACACAGATGACTGTGTAATCTGCCCTGATTGAAGAAAATGGCATTTTATCACATTTAAAATTTATCACCACCACCAACAAAAAAAAACAAACCACAAAACAAAACACCAAACAAACGAAAAAACACAAAACCCCCCAAACAAACAAAATCACAAAAACGAACAAACAAAAAAAAACCACAACAAAACCAAAACACTATACTTTTGGCATAATCTTACCACACACCATAGTTAGAATAGTTAAAGAAAGGAAGTTCATAACAAGTGTGCTAATGTGAGGATGAAAGAAATCAAAGAAAAACAGGAAATCAAATTTCCAGGGAGATTTGCAAGGCTATGGATGTTTTCTGTATACAGTGGTGAGATAGTTCTGAAGCATCCACAAAAAGAGCTTCTTCGCAAAGGCTACAACAGAAGATGGCAATGGTTCAAGTTTAGGTGCTAAGGAAAATGGCATGAGAGGAAATATGGAAATTTGAGGGACAGAGGGGAACAAAATGGTTAAAAGGAAACATGAGTGAGGACAAACTTGACAGGTACCAAGTTAGTAGATGCTAAAGAAGTTAAGTGCAGGGGAGAGATGAGGGCAAACTCATTTTGAAAGCACATATTTTGGGGACCAGAAGTGCAGAGTGATAGAGTTAAAGGCCTGGGACACAAGCAGACTAGACAGTAGTTTCTGAAGTAGCAACAGCAGGAAGTTTATGTGGGAAATAAGTAGCAGACAACCTCTTCAGAGACAAATATCCTGTTTTCCTACAAACTTTCCTAGTTAAGAAAAAGAAAGAACCCAAATAAATCCCATATAATGAAGTAAGATTATTTTTTTTTATTCCTTAAATAAGCAAAATGTTCTTTCAAGTTCTGTGAGAGACATTAGTGGATTTTAAAATAAGAAAAATTAACACCACATTTCCCACAACTGAGGTTGAAGACCACAAGGGTTTTACTGCCCACTATGGTTTCCTTTGTTTTGTTAGTTGTGCTCCACATCAGAAACAATGAAAACTTTTTTAAAAAAATAAATTCTTTCAAATTGAGATGTAAACCACTCCTGATGTATGTGAGCGTGGATGTGTGGGTGTGTGAGCAAGTTTCTTTGTGAGAGAGGAAGAGTGGATACATGTGTGGTAGGGGAAAAAACAAGAGCTAAGAAAGAAGAAAGAAAATCCAGTCTGGGATGGAATTGAGCAGTGAAAAATGAGTTGTGAAATAGGATTATAACAAGATGAGGTTATTTTTGTGATTTTAGGCCAATTGGGGAAGTGGGAAACCTAGAAATTTTCTCAGCTAATAGCAAGGCAATTCAGAGTTCATTAAATACTCTCGGTAGCTTGGCTGTTTGTTTTAAATCTCCCAGCAACAAGGGGAAGATTTACAAAAGCTATAAGAGGAAAAAGTTCCATGGGATTTAAAAAAAAAAAAAAAGAGAAAACCCCTTATCCATATGAATAAAAGCTCTCTCTGTGCTGGCCTTCTTTTCAGAAGCTCTGTTCATGTTATAAGTATCTATATTGTAACATCTGGGCAGCATTTTTTCGCCATTCCTTCTTAAGCAAAAAAACAGGCATATTAGTGGGACCTGGTGCAGATTACAACAGCTCAGGGCAAGCAATCAACTGCCGCTGGGTCAGAAAGAAAAGATCCACTGCTGTGAAATGACAGGAATTGTTCCCCTCTCTCAAGTGAAGTAGTGCTGTGTACTGATTCCTTCTGGCATTTTCTGTACTACAAGGTTTTCTTTTACAATCATGTTTACTTTTCCAGCAGTGATTTAGGCTGTTACTTAAAATCCTGCAGCTAAATAAAATATTTAATTTTCATCTAGTGTCCATGAAAGATAAAAGCTCAGCAGGTACTCAGCATGAACAAATTGAGATTTTGATTACTGCAAGTAGTTCTATGTTCTCCAGATAGTCATAGATACAGTCCATCCAGACAATGATAAAACTTAGAGGGATGTTCTTTCCAAGACACATTTTGTCATTGCTCCTTTCCCAAGGCTGCCAGTAAAACTAGTGGTTACTTGTGATGCACACACCTGACTCCACTGGGCTGAATCCCACCGCATGGCATGCAGCAGACATTTGACGCTGATATGCTTCCATTGCTGGGGTAGCACAGAGCTGAAATACCTACAGGTTAAGCAGTTAGTATTCCATTTCCAGTCTTGTGAAACCATCCAATTACTCACCATGTAATTGCTTGGTAGTCAGTAAATAAAATTCACATGATCAGAAAAATACTGCTTTGCTAGGGAAAGGAGGAATTGGATAAATAGAAAATTAGGGGGTTCTTTTCCAGTAGAGAAAAAAAATATTAGTTTCAAAGCTTGCATCCATATTTCTTCTCAAGTTCAGAGATGTTTGTCTGGATTAATTTCTAGTTTTGAGCTGCAAGATGACTTACCCTCTAAAAAAAGCCTCACATTTGGGCAATGTGTCTTCAAGTCCTTTTCAACAAATTCAGCCTGCAGCTTCCAGAACCTGGGCCACCTAGTATTTTCTCTATGTGCTGTTAGCAACTGGCAGTATGTAAGGGAATAGGAGTATTATACGAAATCCTGGTAATGGTTAATCCTGTCTGCCAGCTTTACTAAGTCTAGCAAATCTGCTAGCAATCCAAAGCTGGAAAGGACCCAAATTTACCTTCTGCCCTGTGTTTAAAGCCACTATTTGAAGACAACTGAAATAATAATTAAAAAAAAAAAAAAACAAAAACAAAAACAGTACTGGAGAGAACTTTAGTTGTATTGTCTCCATTAGATACAATGCCAGAAGTCAAATGCCCACCACTACAAAAAGTACATCTGGTTTAGTGGACACGTAGGAAAACCATGTGGGATATTTAGCTTTGTAGTATAATGACCTAGGAGAGCTTCCTGCATAGCAGAAAGAGAAGAAGTGATGCCACCTTCATTCCAGTTCAGCTAGGTTTGGGGGTCTGAAACTCTAATTTAGGTTCAGATAGCTGTAAGGTTATGTGGAAACATTGTTTTAGCAGAGGAGGTGAAAGGAAGGTTTTATAAGGATTTGTTCCCAGGAAATCCTATCTATTTACATGGGAATGTGCTCACAGTGATCTGCTAAAGAAAACGACTGGCCTCCTGAGCTTATATTTAGAAGAGGTACATAGGCTATGCACACCATTTCCCTACCTTAGCAGTTTCCCCCCCAACTCCCATTCTGCTGTTGCAGTAAGAACTGCATTAAAAGGTAATGGAGAAAGAGGAGACAAACGCAGAGAAGTATAGGCAGATTCTTTAGATAGATTCTACAGATAGAACCTATACATATACAGTTACATTTCTGGTGTGTTTGTAATCTAATGTTGAGTGTCCTAAAGGGCTAGGATTATGCAACTATGTTTTCAACACAGCTGACCACATTTTAATTCCAGGATTTTTCTTATAATGTTCCATCTCATTTTTCCTTTGCTTATATTTATCCTGCCTACCATCTTAAATATTTCCTTTTCCCTGCTCGCTCTCTTCTTGTTATTTGTATCTCAGATTTTTTCAGACTGTTACAGCTTTCTATTTCAGCATTTCCTGCCTTTTTTTCCTCATGAAAACATATATTACTAAACCAATCCTGAGAATCTTCAAAAAGCAGATCACAGAGTTAATCCAGCTAAAGAAAAGGCAGAAGCCTCAATCCAAAAACCACAAATCTGAAAGCATTTTTACTCTGACTTCTTTCACTGCTTTTGGATGG
>JANHGN010020322.1:47107-69361 GCA_024605025.1 Megaceryle maxima | reverse complement strand
CTGGAGTTCACAGGGGCTGGCCTTAGGAGTAAAGACTGAAGCAAAGAAGGTGTTCAGCAACTCTGCCTTCTCTGCATTCTCAGTTATCAGAGCTGCCGCCTCATTCAGCAGTGGGCCCACTCTTTCCCTATTCTTCCTCTTACCACTTAGGTATTTGAAGAAGCCCTTCTTATTCTCTTTTACTTCATTTGCCAATTTAAGTTCTAAGAGGCTGCCAGGACTAAGAAAGGCAACTGCGTAGTATCATCTTCTATGAACTGATTAAATTTTCAATGGAGTTATTCTCAGGTCACTCCATTGCATTTTTTCACATACTAAGATGAAAAATAAAAAGAGGGTGATATAAAGCAGTCTTTAAGTTTGTTTTAGCATTGTTTTCTTTCAGTTTGTTAAAACTGAAAATTATGTAGTCTAAGCATGCATACATACTTAAACAGGAATATTCTCTATTTTATTTGCCTTCTATATTCAAAATAGTTATTCTAACAAATGCACAGTAAAACATTTCAAACAGTAGGTGAAAGACCTTTTCATTAATAAAGATGCTATTATTACTTTTTAGTTTCACTTCCAAGTATCAGATAGTTTACATAACAGTCCTTTTTCTCTAAATATCAGAAGCAAATCTGTGTGCATGCTACATTTTAATAACATGCTTGTATTTTAAAATTGAATTCTTCATTGCATGTCAATGAAAAAATAAGCCTACAGTAAACTCAAAGCCCTATCAAGTGATGCCATCTGTTGTTTTTTTTCTTTTGTTGAGAAGATAAACTGATTTAAAATATATTTAATTAAAGTATCATCAATGATTAAACATGTAATGAGTGACGATGCATGGTAGTAGACACAATTAAAAATAGTTACTTGGGTTCCTATTTATTTTTAAGTGAACTGATATATCTGCTGTCCATAAACGAACATGAGATGTAATCTAATGGATTTTTAATAGAAGGATGCTTGACAAAATACTGGAAGATGGTATGCTGGGTAATGATCCAGACTGCAGTGATCTCAGTAATGACTTATTGTATCTATTTACCTGGCCTCAAAGCGAGGGGGGAAAGATCAAATGATTCAGCTTGTCCAGACTGTTCTGGCACTGTATATGTTTAAATCACTGGAGCAGCCCATTTGCTTCTGTAGTGGGAGAAAACATGAAATTGGTTAAAACAGCATAAATGCAACAGGAAAATCTTCCTCCTCCACAGCCACTTTGGGAATGGAAACTTACCTAGTTCTCCCTAGTTTTCATGGGTTTTTTTGTTTTTTTTTTGTTTGTTTGTTTGTTTGGGGTTTTTTTGTTGGTTTTTTTTTGTGTGTTTTTTTGTTGTTGTTGTTGTTTGTTTGTTTGTTTGTTTGTTTTCTGTTGTTGCTCTGAAGTGGTCAGTTCAGAGGAAATTCTATCCTTTAAAGGAAAAAGATCTTAACACCAGTAGGCCACAACAGAAGGTCTCTTCTCAAGAGTGATGATCTACTTCCAGAACAGGGGCAATGAGAGTAAGGAAGGCTTTGAGAGTCATGAAGGACTGCTGTGTGCCCTGCAAGTCTTCCTTTTGCCTCCTGTTAACATGGCTCATGATACAAGGCTTACAATGACTGTTTTTCTGCTTCTGTCTACAACTCACAGAAATAACTCCAAACAGCCATCATAAACCACAAGAAGTATCTCCTGAGTGTCTCAGTTATATAGCTTATGAAACCTGAAAAAAAATACTTGTGCCCTGTAAAATTCCTTTTCAGATACTGTGAAAGAGCTGTTGAAGGTGGAGTTTGATGATCTAAGTAAGTACAAATGGAAGCCTCATGGAGCTTTTCATAGATACCTAAACATACAATGAGAAAACTTTAGCCATTAATGTTACTTAGTAAGTCCCATTGAAACAGAAAAGGTGAGTCAAATCTTCTCTCCCAGCCTCACTTATTTCTACTGCTGAAAATAGTTCTGTTGATCTACTGTCTTGGAAATATCCATCCCTATAATAAATAGGATGACCTGAACCTCAAAGCTCCAGTGTCATACGGTATAAATTAAGAGGTCATTGAAGTCTGCTCAAGAGGAAATACATATGACGCTGGACAGTTTGCCATGGTATTGGGCAGCAAAGAAGCAACATTATACTGAGGTAGACAGGTGTTGGAGATGGGCAAGAGAAATATCCTGAGAGAATAGCTATGATGTTCATATGCACTTTTAGTCAAGGCAACCAGACTAGCTGTTGTCAAATTAGTGCGTAGTAAAGATGTACTTCTGGTTTTCAAGTACCTTGAGATGCCCTGGAAGCATGAGCGGCAAAGTTGTGTTATTTTACATTAGGTGTGTTCAGTGTTTAGATGAACTGTTGTGAATGCCTTTAGCAGTGTGAAATCCTGAGGCCCCTGCAGTACCATTCTGTAAAGAGTTGCAAAGATCACTTACAGGGAGACCTTCTGCAGCCAGTAAAAATCTGCTGCTTCTTCCATAACAGCATCATCTACAAGACTTTCTTTTCTCATTAAACAAGTGCTTTTCATTTACAAGCATATCCCACCAATTTCTGGTTGGGAAGCATTGATCTAATTTCCTGTGAGTCCCTGAGAAAACCTCCGAAAAATTTGTCTCCTAAGACATCTGGCCAGGTCTCACGTATGGCACTTGCAGTGCATCTTCACCCTGTGTGAGGCTGAAGTGTTGGCTTTATGAGTTTTTACAAACTTAACAGACATGGGGAGATATGAACTCTGATAGCTAGGTCTGAGATTAAAATCTGTATGTTCACTCCCTTCCAGTCTGCAGGAAGCTAAATACTTGCTTGTGCTGTTATAATCTGCCCAGAAAACCAGCATTTAGCTCTGCAGGCTGTCTTGTGGAAAATGACGTTTGAGAGCAAACCTGCATGCAGATGATCTGTGCTGAGAATACACAGATAAACAGATCAAAATGCTATATACTCCCATATCTTACTTTGCCTTCTGACAACTGACATCCTCTTAAAGGTACTCATACTTGAAATTAAGTCCTCAGCTAATCTGTAGCCTTAAGCAAAGTCCACAAAAGCAAAGGCTGAGATGGGGTAATCATCAACAGGGTATTACAGGTGGAAGGAGTAAGAGATGGGAAATCAGGTGCAGGAAGGATATAAGAGAAGAACAGGCTTAAAGGACCTGAAAGGCTGATTAATTCCTAAAGATAAGGCTTTGGAAAAAACTTCCCTTCCTGTTACCTGCACACTTAATCAATAGCTGTCACAGTGTAGAGGACACAAATATTGTATAGAGGACACAAATATACCTAAGAAAATATGGGAAGTACTGAATTACAAGATTTTTTTTTTCCTGCTTGATGCAACTTCTTTAATTTTATATAATAGGCACTATCTCAGAAAGAACTAAAACACCTGAGGTGTTCATATGTTTCATACACATGACCTAAAATGGATGCTGCTTCTCTGGTCAAGTGACATAGTAAGGCTCTCAAATCTTTAAGGCCTTAAAGATTTGAACACAATGCTCACTCAACATATTTCCAGTTCACATTAGCTCTGTAAAACATATTTAATCCTGTGGATTCATTAACAGGTTAGAACATTAGAAGCACACAGGCATATACAGTGAGTCACATAATGCATAAAACCATGGAAATTATATACACTTTAGCTGAAGTTGATTTGTCTGTGATCAAAATCTTTAATCAACATTTAAGTCCTTTGCCCAAAGTTTGTATTTGGGAAAGGTTTATTATGCCTCAGGAATTCTCTTCTTTATCAGAAAGTAACATCTGGAGCAGTAGTCAATTTTCTTGACTAGTCAATCCATTTTCTGTTTTCCTTCTATTATAGACACCATCCATTCTAGAAAAAAATATACTCCTAAAAATATTTGGGAGTAGTCAAATTTTTGGTAACAAGTTATTTATTAATTATCATATTTTCTAATAAAACTGGTTTAATCACATCTGCCTTTGCCTTATTTATACAGCTGTGAAATATGATGCAGGTCCTGCAAGGTGTTATTTCTTCCAGAATACCGAGTAGGTCCTTATAGCAACAATTGATATAAAGCTTGTAATCACTAGTGGCCAGACTAAAGGAATATTCAAACAGCTCAACTCTCCTTTTGGTACTTCTGGGGGTGAATTTTGTGGTGTGAACTTCGTAATCTAGAAAGGGTTATTAGTTTGGTTCTTAGAAGGGATTGTAATGCATACTGTAATGAAATTTCTGCTTGGGACACTTCAATGTAACCTTTTCCATGGAATTCCTTCTGGTGATTTGTTTTGTTCTTTCTTACCTATATTCACAAGCAGTTTTCAGATGCAGGGTCCTGTATAGCTTACTGTAACAAAAGATGACAAAGAGGAAGAAATTTCTAAAATACAACAAAATCACAAAGTGAGTTTTGTTAGGAAGTTGCCAGACATTCTTCCATTTGATTTTTTTTTTTTTTTTTTGCAACAGGAAACAGCTGTGCTTTTAATTTTATTTTTAACCTTTTTCATATTTATTGAAATGGGAGCTGCACATATAGCTGATGCATTCACAACAAATTCGCTCAGGTTTCATGTGCTATGTACAGCTCAACATGCTTTGTTCAAGTACATACTTCTGAACAGTGCTGTTCTGTGCAAACTCAACTGCTATCCTTCTACCTTTTAGTTTTTCTCCCCCTACCTTTCTTAAAAGATGAGGAGTAGTCAGATATCAAATTAGTCCCACCATTTATAAAGGGGATTGCTCATATTGCTTGAGATCTAGTCAGGGTAGTGTAGGCTAATTCTATTAAACACAGGTTTAAGTTTCTTTGGTCTAATGTCAAGATTCCACTGTGTATTAATAACCAATCTTAGAATAAGACACAGAAGAGGTGTGGGGTTTTTTTGATTGTTTATTATAATACACAAAAAACAGTTCTAGAAAACACATTTCATGGAGCACCATATTGTAACTTTTGCTGGCTCTCCTACAAAGTGTATTTTTGACATTTAAACAATGACACACACAAAGTCAGTACACACAGGCATCTACACCCCGGAGATCTTATTAACAGGCCCAAAGAGACCCCTCTTTCAAATACAGAAACACTAAGGTGCACAGAGGAATGCCAGTGTGAGGGCATCTGAAAGCCAACTGAGTTAACTACTCTTTTGTTAGCGATCTTCATAAGCACACAAGCCTTCATTGTCTCACCCCAATCTTTCTTCTCTGAAGCCTCCAAATTGGGCCCAAAGGTCACTGAATGTGAATCCAGCACAGACATGGTGTAGAGTTGAACAAAACTGGCCAATATTCCCTACCTGATACCTCTTACTGCTTTGGTTATAGTACTGAATGAAAGCCTTAAAAACTCTTAAGCCTACACTCTGCATCACAGAAAAGCCACTTTCACACATACAGAAACATAACCTCCCTCCCAACACACACTTCAACACATAGCACTGATACCTTTTTGAGAAGCTTTGTGGGTTTCCCCACCATGATCACCTTAATAAAAATGACTGCATTTTGTTTTTCAATGTGTTCAAGACAGTTCTTCAACAATATATTTTGTAATATATTTCTTCCTTATTAATAGACAGGGCATGTTTTCCTGATGCCTTAAGATTGATGTCATTGTCTACACAAGCAAGAAGAAAATGCTACTGTTTTCATCTGTACAAAATGTTTTATATTCATTTTATACAGTGCTAAATAATGATGCTAAGCACAGAACAATGTAGACTGATAGCCCCAAATAGCTTTTTACCTTGCTCAAAATGAAAAAGTACTGCAAGTTTCCCATAATAATGTTGAGACACAGTATTAGGGTCTCTATTATATACAGTAGCCTTCCAGAATACTTTCAGGCACCTATTTTGTGAGCTATTGCTCAATATGTATGTCACACTGAAGCACTTCAAGTAATATGGTTTAGTGCCCTCAAACAGTAAGAATAAGAAACAAATGCAAATTCAGCCTCTCAGCAGACTAGAGCAATTGTGAAGTACTATGATAGCAAGGTAGCAAAATTTCTGCCTGGACCCAAAACCACCCACTGTTAAAATAATTTGGGGCACCTGACGTATGGCCACAACCAAACGAAAAAAACCCCAGCTTTTATTTCTATCAGCCGCTTACAAAAGATATTTTTTCCTTGAAATACTTCCTCTGCTTTCTGACCACAGATTTTCTGGGGGAATTTAAGGATTTACAAATATATTTCTGTCTTGATAACCAGTGAGGCTGAACTACCTTTAAATTTTGGGCAGGGTAATGCATTCATGTTGCCAAGAATAAAAATGAAGTTATTGTGTATTTTTTCTTGTGGAAAATCCTTGTGGATTTCCCAAGAAGCCAATTTTATAATTCCTTTATAGTATGTGATGAACAGGCATCTGTGAATAACAAGACAAAATAATGAAAATTCAAAAGGAGAAAATGGACTTGAAAAAATAACTGTAGTGTTAGATATGCAAAGGGGTATTAACTAACTGAATTACTAACTCAGACTCTCTCCTCTGAGCTAAAGGGGTGGTTCAACAGCTGTGCTAGCATTTCCCAGATAAACAGTTCAGACTTTAACTGTATGATGGAGAAGAGAGAAAGAACAGCTCTACTAGTTTAAGTTTTACAAAGGCTGTGGAGTTGCTATGGATTAATAAACTTTCAGATGACTGAAGAATGGATCTAAAAAGGAAAAGATGTGTTGGATATATCAATAAATATTTTCACTTGGAGTAACGTCTACAGCTTTACTTACCTGTTTAAAAGGACAGTGTAGCAAAAACAGAAGAGATTCAGAGACAGGCAAAGAATATGGACCTGTATAATAACTTGAATTATTATTTGGCTTAAGAAACAAGCAGAAGATATGTAAATTTTTGTATAGGCAGAAGAAATATTTGAATCACTCCTGTTCATACTGGTTTAGTATACAAGAGCAAGTGATGAGAATGACGTTAAAAAGCAGCCAGTTTAATTCTAAGAAAAAAAAAAAGATGTGGTTTTATTTTTTTTTCTTTTCTTAAACATGATGGGTTTTAATTTTAGTATTCCCCACCTTAAGAAATATTTAGATCTCAAAACTCAGGATCAGCCTCCCAGAGGGATGATGAGACATCAAAAATCACATTAGGCAAGACAAAAATAATAAGGGTTGAAGCTAATGAAGAATTCCAGTAGAAATTATTGCACCTTCCCCTGAAGCATCTGATAAAGTCAGAGGTAGGACACTGGATTAAATAAACCATATAGCTTGGCTATGTTACTGTTTCTATATTAGGTTTTAAAATTTCAGTTATATATCCCAGTTAGTCATGAAAACGTATAACAATCTTCCGCAATGAGTTGCACTAACATTAATAAAAGGGAGGACAGAATTATTACTCTTATTGGTCTTAGACACCACTTATGTGTGCACACATATGTATATACATACATAAAAATACATGTTATACATATATAATTGTACATAAATGCATACCTACATACATACACACATACACAGACACAACTTCTGGGAGGGAGGGCTCAGTAGAAGGTCTGAAGACCATTCTCTACACCCTTCTCCGATGCACATTACTGAACTGTGTGTTATGTGGGTTTATATTTTAAGTGTGTGGAAGAAAATGTGAGAAGGAAGGGAATCATGAACCTGAATATGGGAGAAATCACTCATGTTACTGTCATTATTTCAGATGAGTGCTTGAAAACATATTTCCAAATGCCTTGTACATTGGTTAAGTTGGTCAACTGCCAAGCAAGAAATACACAATATTAAAGGGACACTGTGAAAAATAAAAATATTTCTGTATGTATTTTCTGTTCTTTCTTGTGTTAGTATTAATACATCCTATTCATGACAACTGGCATGAGAAATTAAAAGAACTAATTTGATTTTTGCCACTTACCCTGTTTGTTTATCTGTTTCATGTTTCTGCCAAAGTTGAGAGAAAACTTGGATAGTCCATCTCCTTATGGATTTTAATTTATCAGCTCTAATGCATTAGCTCATTATAAACTGCCTTTTCATCAGGCTTGATTAAATCATTTTAGTTATGTACACTCTAAATTGACAATATGTCTTTAAACATAATTAATAATTCCTCAGACACATTTGTATGAAAATTCTGCTTTTACACTTATTCACATTAATTAACCCTATTTGTCCTCCCTATTTTTCTAGGAAGGATACAAGTGAAATGGACTATCACCTCATCTGATACCAGGACTGCAACTTACCAATTCTGAGGCTGCAAACAATTTACATTCCAAACAAATTAATGTAGCTAGAAACTAGCTACTAGGGTATCTAAGCAAAAATGAGCATGACTACATTAAACAGGGTAAATGACAGGATAGTTTTCCATTTCAATGAGGTAAAGTTGTGTGTAAGTCCCCCCATCCCCAAAATATATCTGCAAGGTCATTATTTCAAATAAAAATAAAAGAGAGAAATAAGTTATTTTTTAAAAAGCAGAAAGTGAAATTACCTTTAAGCCTACTACTAGACAGAAAGAGACTGAGGCAGGTGAAGAAACAGAGAAGAGAACCAGAGCATATTGATAAATCCATGTTGTTGGCTCTGAGAACCGAGGGTTGGTTGGCATCAGGTGAATATTGTCTCATGATGCCCCCCTAGATGGTTCTTGCTTTTTTTTTTTTTTTTTCCCAAATAGTCCTGCTTTTTTTTAAATTTTCAAATCATAATGGGCTTATTTGATCACCATCTTGTTGGTTCAACTCCATAGATTATAACATCATTCTCAGCAGGCACAGGCCTGCATACTGAATACAAACATACAGATAGAATTACATAGATAATACGCTGTGCATAGGCATCCATAAAGAGTACAAATACCAGCATACAATGTTTCATCTTGGACAGAGAAGTCAGTCTGCCTGCAAGATGCACTGCATGGTGGTTCCTGTAGTCTCTGAACAATAAAATCTCTACAGAGAGTGGACAATTGCCACACTCCACTATATTTCTATGCAGAGCAATTGCAAGTCCCTGGCTCCTCCCAGGAGGGAGGAACATTTGTCACTTGCATTGGCCACAGGAGGGTAAAGAAGCATTTCTGATGAAATGCAAAGCATTGTGTTTCCATGGATTGCCTTCCAAGGAGCAATGCTTCTGGCTCACTCCAGAGGTGACACTTCATGAGACAGGTTCCTGGGAGACAGATCTCATATCACCACTCTTCCTGCTCTCCAGCAGCACCTTTCCACAGAACCCTCTTCACCTCTTCCATCCTGTAGCAAGTGCAGGAGTGGGATTTTTTTCATACAGCAATGTTTCAGTGGAGTTTTTTGCTTTATTTTCTCTTCCTAGTTTATGTTCATTTGACCTTGTTATCAAAAGTGTTCTCCTGCGAGGCCTTATTCAAACCAGCATATGTTTGGTTGGGGTTTTTTTCCCTTTTACATCACCCTAAAGGGACACATCTGTTGACATATTTTTGTAGATAATGGATTTCATCTTTTACTGAAGTTTTGTTCCAGCCAAAGCCGAACCTCCTGTAGATTGTAGAAAAAGGGACCTTTGCCTCCTAGGTAGGCGATTTTTTGTCTCTGCACAATGCATACCCGCTCAAATGAAACCCCATAGGCCACATTGGCATTGTTGTCCATGCAGTCAGCCACCACCTGGCACTGAGGTGGCAAGGAAAAACGTTCTAGGAGCTGGTGAGCAGCCGCGCATCGGTCTTCCTGGTTCCTGTGTTTCTTAACTTCAAATGAAGAGGGAGAGATTCCAGGGGCAGCCCAGCCATCTGATGGGTGAGCCTCATCGATGTAGACCAACAGAAAGTCAGCCACACCAGAGAACTCCTCCACCAGCTTGCTAAAGGCTGACAGCTGGCTTGTGAATGGTGGTCAGGTAGCTGAACCAAAGTTGACCACCAGTGGCCTCTCAGAGTTGGCAAAATCCAGAAGGTGGCATTTGGTTCCACATTTGCCACCAACACTCTTCCAGCTGCTACTGCTGCCATCGCTGCCCTTGGCTATATGGATTACACTGGAGTTTGGGGCTTCTCCTCCCAGTTTGACCTGATGGCAAAACAAAGCAAAACACAGCAAGTTAGAATTACTTGCTTATCCCATACCCTTATGAGTATTCTCATCAAATGGCTACCTCTTCAAAGAGTACACCTAACTACCTACGTGAATACTAGCATGAGGATATAGCAAATCATCAAAAGCAGCATCTTCAAAAAGTTAATCTAGTCCATCTCCACTCACAGCGCAGTGAAATGTGGCATTCCTGACCAGAATACTACTTCATTATTGTTAGAAAATTTGTCTGAAATTTGTTTTGTCCCATCCACTACACACATAGTCCTGTCCACTCTTACATATTTGCAGACTCTTATTTGCTTTCAGACCACATCTGATTTCTTCTAACTTTTCTCTGTGAGCTAAATTTTGTAGAGATTATGTTTTTCCACTGTCATCCTACAAGTTCTCTCCATTTGGTTCACACCTTCCTTGAAGACCAATGTTCAAAACTCAAAAGAGATTTTACTAATTCTCAGAATAATCAATTACTCCATGTATCTGCACCTGTTTATACATTACAGATGCTTTCTTTTTACAAAATATCATGATTATTTTGAAAAACAAAACAAAACAAAACAGTAGAGTGTTGACTAGGGATTAGTGAGAAGTTATAATGCCTAGGTCCCTTTTCCTGCCTTTGCAGTTGCTCACCATTGTGGATTTGGGTACTTCAACAGTCCAGCCTAAAGTTGGTGCTTTGCGCTTGGCCCCACTGAACTGCATCCTACATTTCAAGCCCTTTTCAGAATTCTCCAAAATTGTGATGTATTGTATACCTGATCTTCACAACACATGCAGTGCCTCTCAATTTTGAGAGGTTTGCAGATTTCATATGTCTATATTCTCTTCCACAGAAGATCAAGTCCAAGCATTGGACTTGTAAATTCTCAGAGTACCAAACGCAGACATCTCTGCAAATGCCCACTCAATATATCGTTCTGTTTTGAAAGTGAACCATCCAAGACTGCTCCCTCCAAAGGGTTTTCTAAGCACTCTGCAGTAATTTCATCACTGATTGGGTGACACATTTCCTTCTACTGTTATGTTTCTCTAGAAGATGATTGAGGAAAAAGCAGCAGGAAAAGGGGAAAGTTTCTATAATGGTTGAAGTAGGATGAAGTGAAAAGGAAGTATTTTCAGCTCTGACCCCAGATCTAACTCAGACACAACAGGCAATTGTGGGAAAGTAATTTTGCCTGACCATTAATATTTCCATGCTTATAGACAAAAGACAGAATATAAGCATCTCACAGAAGGTACTGCCAGAATAAGGTGGAGCCTGCAGAGGGCTCCAAGATCCTTGGCTGATAACTGTTACAGAACCACAAAATATTATTACATAAGCGGATTAGCTTTTAATGAGCTCTGCCACAGCAATTCTTATGTATCAGCCTTTAACATCAAGGTCTAGTACAGCAATACAATTATCCTTTTGTATTTCCCTGACTCTCCTTCCTGTATAGTTGACCATGTTGAGAACTGTTGCTTTGAAGAAAACATGTAGGGCTAAATTCTGAAGTCTTTCATATTTTATTAATTTCTTTCTGAAGCTACATGCCAACTGAAGTCCATAGATGTTAATGCTGCATAAGTCTGTAAAAAATAAATAACTAACTGATTTCTTTGTGCACTTCTATTCTACATTACATTATAGGGTATCCTGGTGAGTCAGATATGGTAAGAAGCTAAGGTAACAGATGAATACTTACTTGATACAATTGCCACTGCACAAAGATCCAGAGGCAAGTATATTACAGATGGCAGATGTTCCATTTCTACGTGAGAAACCTGACTACCTTGAACAAATCTACAGTTGTTTACAACTCAGCATTATTTCATCAGAATAGCAATAAAAACAAGAGTCTAACCAAAGTAATGTTTGTCTGACACTGCTCTTAAAGTTGATAGACTTCAGAGCTACATGTTAAGGTCTCGCAGTATTTTGGCATACCATATAAACATTTTTACTATTTTCAGTGGGGCACATTGAGAGACAACTGTGCTGGCATTCACTCAGAGAATAGGAACGAAATGAGCCACAGAAAGAAAGACTGCCCAAGACCCACAAATCTCTCCAGGCCAAGCATGTAACGGTCATGCCACTTGAAGCAGGAGATGTACAGCTGCTACAGGCAAGGGAAGCAAGTGATGCCCCTTGTAACCCCCCTCCCGATAAACCTACACCTGCAGCACTGCTATATGCTAAAGCCCTGATAACAGGGTTTCTTTTTTTAAAAAACAAAAACAAAAACACACAAAAAACCCCCACTTTGTGGTCATTTGCACTGAAAGCAATTAAGGTTTGAAATAGCTAAATAGCTGAGTTTAGAACCTGCTATTTGAGTGTTCTGTCCATTGAACTCAAAGGAAAAGAGCTGTATCCCAGTTTTTGAGAAGAAAGGTTCTATCTGGAGAAAGGCAGGCTCAAACTCAGGTTGTAGCATTTAAGAGGCAGCATTAAGCATCTTGCAGCATTTAAGAAGTGCTGCTAAAGGCCACCTACACCTTAACAGGTAGCAAGTATTCTTCTGTGCAGCTGTTCAACATCTCATTTCTCTCTGCCATTCTGTGCATTTAGATAGGCAAAGCAAGAGTAAGGTAAAGGACCAGACTTGAGTAAAGAAACACCCAGGGCCAAGCCATGTGGCAGCCATATAGTCATTCTGAGAGCCTCATTCAATCCATAAGCAAGATAAACAATTCAGCATTTTGTGATAAATTGTTGAATACCAAAAAAGGGCACATCTCAAGAAACACAAAATCTGCACAAACCCTAGATCCCTGTTTACTTAGAAAGCTTAACTATTCTTGCACTACTGAGCAAATGCTTTTTTGGAGCTAGTTTGCCCAAGATGTGCCTTTTGGGCAAAGCCTGACGTGTAAGTCTCTGTGCTGCACCCACTCCCTGGATGAATAATGGACCTCAGTATTCAGGACTGCACACTCATCCAGTCAAAGAGAAAAAAATGTGATTTATCTCATATATCAGAATTAAGCAACATACTTTGAATTTCTGATATTTGCTGGCACCTTTCAGAGGAGAAGAAAAATAAAGGTAAAAAGGATAGAAGGAAATAAAATGCAGCACAGAATAGAGCTGCTCAGGAGACAAGAAACACCTGAGCAGCTGTTTCTCGTCACTCTTCTGGTTTTAGTTTAGCAAAACTATTAGGACTTTAAATACTCTAACCAACACTTGAAATGGGAAACCACAGTCTGCTTCTTGATCATATTTAATCAGGAAGAGAGGATACATAATGTAAGCTCCTCATTACCAACTCTTCATTCAAGTCTACCAAACAACTCTTTTCCTAGACAAGTTTGAAAACACTGAAGGAATAGATTAACAAAACAACTTCTGTCAAACACCAGCATGTCCTTCAAGTATTATTTAACATTGATACCAAGGATGGCAACATATTTCACTCTTCTCCAACAATGCAAGTTTGCATTCTGTCTCTCATACTCTTTATTGACCAAAAAATAGATGGATTTAGGAAATAAAGTACAAATATGCATTATGTCACTTTACAGTAGCTTCTGTTCATTTCCCACAGCCATGAAGTAAGTCTCACGGCCGCAGGTTACCTATCATTTTAATTTTTGTTTCTAGGAGTGCTTGTGTTGGGCTTTTTCCCCTTAATGAGACATCCTTGCCAAGCAGGCATTCAGGAGGCATTTTCTGCTCTTGTAGAGGAGCAATTAGGTCGGTGCCTTGTTCCACGCCAGTGTCAGGCACTCCAAAAAGCAGCCCTGCCCTGTCGTTAACGCTTAAACATAAGCAGCGGCATCTCCACTAATTGGTCTTGATGAAGCGCTGACGTTCCCAAAGGGACTCTTTATTTTACCAGGCTCAGGGAACTGATTGACACAGGATGAGAATATCATCCTTGCTGATCATCTGCATTGTAGGCCTTGGCTGTCGTCTTTGTTGTTATTTATTGAAAGAAAAAATAGCTCTTGGAAAAGAAAACCAACGCAATGAGAAAACAAACAAAAAACCCCATGTATTCAGCCAAACCGCTTTTGAAATCTTACACAAAGGCAGGCAAAATATAAATTCTGAGAAACAAACTAGCAGAATTCCCCTCACACGCGATCCAGCATTTCTATAATCACGTACTTATGTGCATGAATATTTAAGCATTTGATGCCAGCTTTCTGGATGAGGTGGAAACCAAGCAGCACACAGGCACCCCCTCCCACACAGCCTGCATGAGACACGCAAGGTAGGCCAACCACATCTGAGAGATGTGTAAGATGTAAGAGCAAGCACCAGCCCAACACCGAAGCAGTGACTTGTACCATTTATGCGAATTTTCTGTTTGCTTGACAGCCTTGCCACTGCATCTCCTTCTCTGAGTCTGCACATAAGAGTGAAAGGAATAAGGTTGCTGATGCTTTAGTATGCAGACTGGAAAATGAAGGAGATTTAGGAGTTGGAAAGAAAGACCTAATCATAAACTATTGGCTAGAAATAGCACATACTGCTAACTTTATTGTACATTCTCCATGAGGGCTAGGAAAACCCCCACGGACAAAACATTGTCTCCTCATTTACCTTTTTTCTCAATTTGCTTTTAGTAGTTTTAGCGTAACGCTCCTGGGATCCTGTGCACTGAAAGACAACTTTCATTCCTTGCATGAGGGATTTTCAGTTTGGCAGACTCATAAGGCTGTGTCAACTCCCTAAAGAAAATAGGTGTTGCCAGACAATTAGCAGTCTGATATTAGCCATTTAAATATGGACATGTTGTGTTCAGGACTGGAGTCCAGTGTTTGGTAATGAACTGAATCCCTGGAGCTTTTTGCTCCTTTGCAAATTCTCTGCTTTGCTTTGATTTGATCCCATTCAACTAAATATAGCCTCTGAACAGCCCAATATTTCTCAGTGCTTCATCCAAATCATAATCAGACTCTGGCTGTAAAATTATACAAATTATTATTTTTGTCTTCTTTATTTACATGACCCAGAGTTGTGCAGTGGATAAAAATTACAGGAGGCTTTTCTCTGGAGTAGCATATGGGAGTGGAAGCTCTTCATTTGTCATGGAGAGGTGGCAGCTTGCTTTAAGACACTTACTTGATTACTCAAATTGGAGAGCAGAGACTGGAACTGACTCTAGTTCTCCCAGAGTCTTTTATTTAAGATCAGGTATGTGAGGCTGAAGAAGGGAAGTGGGAGACAAATTAAAAGGGCAGTCTAGATAAAAATAACTAGTCAAATGCTGGTCTCTTTATTTTAAAACTGTCAGTCCCACAAATGAGTATGCATGGCAAAGGGAAACCATAAAGGAGTATTTTGCCTTGCACTTTTATGAAAGAAAATGGATAATTTTAGTTCCTCTGATCAGGGAGCCTGTAACAAGCTTCTTAAGGGCTTATGTTTCCCTCAAGATGGGAGCATGGCCTATGACATTGTGACCTCTGGGACACTACTGTCAGGTGACAGAGGCCATAACCAGGCTTTGCTAGTCAGCACCTGAAGGGCATTCAAAGTTAATTTGGATGAATTTTTTTTTTTTTTTTCCTCCACTCAGCTTCAGCACTATATGAATATACCACAGTGGTTTTGGTGGAAAGGCAGCGTTGGGGCGCAAGGACCACATATGATCCTTTCCCCGGGTGGTGCTTGTTACATAATTTTCCTGTCTCTGCCACAGCCAAAGAGGGGTTTCACAAGTGTTTGACAAAAAGGCAAGAAGTCCTTTCAGTCACTTTTTTGTACACAATGTTGAAAATGGAATACTGCAAAGAGGTGATGTGGAAGCTGAGAAGTTAGAACCACAAAATGGAATGGGAATAGGAGCCATCATATTCATTTTCCTACCTTTTGTCTGTCAAATGAGTGTCAAACGCTCATTTGAACTGTAAGCTCCATGGGACAAACTGTCTACCTCTCTTGTTTAGGACACTGCCTAGTACAATGGGTACCTGGTCTAGGTTGGTCCTCAGACATTAATATAAAGATATGTTAATAATAATGACAATGTTTTAATAATAATGATAATGACAAGCCCAAATCCTGTTGAATTTCTGTTCCAAACACTGCAGGAAAGGTTTTAATTGTGGTTTTGCTTTGTTTCTCTCACTTCTTTTAAGATTGTTTTCATTTTCAAATGTCAGTGAAAACAATTCTGCTAAGGCTGAACTTTGCAAAACCAATAGAATATTTTTAATACCACATGATGTCTAATTCTAAACTCTGAAACATGCTCTCTCTCACACATTCTTTTTATCACTATCAGATGCAGAGAGATACAATTCCCTACCTTGCCAGGCAAAATAAATACAAATAATAAGTACAGAGATTATGTCTTTGTTCAAGCCTTCAAAAGATTTCCCCAAAAAGCAAGGAGTTATTGGACAGCCAAGCAGCAGGTAAAGGATCATGTCATTTGCATACAGCTTTGTGATAATGCTGTGCAGTATGCACTTATGACAGTTTTCAGTCTGTCCTGTTTTGTATACTGACTTAGTTCAGGAATAAACAATGTACCTACCAGGCAGGCAGAAGTAGCCTTGCTGAAATCTGAGGAAAATTCCATGGGGTGTTTACTGAACCAGTCTACTTGCTGCTACATCCAGAAGCTGGGCCTATGCTGTGAAGCTGGCATCCTCTGCCAACCGTTCCCTCTGCTGGGTCTGTCATGCCAGGGCCTGCTGCTGGCCCATTCTAAAGCCAGTAAAACACTGTACAAGTACATACACACACCAATCACTATCCATCACTTGAGATACCGGCATCCTTCTGAGGGCTTTAACATACATTCACACACATGCACATATATGCATGTGCATGTCACCCCCATAGGTGCACCATGTCATTCCTAAGTATTTGGCTGCTTCAGGGAGATGCCATTAAGGTCTTCTCCCTGACTAACCTGCAACAAGGTGACAAAAAGGGACTATTTCCTCTAGGATAACCTTACATCTGGTTGTCAAAAATGGTAGCTCTGCATTGCTGAAACACAAAGTTCCTATCTGGCACTGGAAAAGCTCCCAGCACAAGGCCTCACCACTGGACACTGCTAATGGGTGTTCCCAGTTTAGAAGCATTTTAAGATAACAATTTGTCACCTTTGGAATCTTAGAAAGCAGATTCATCCCAGTACTAAACAAAGCATGGAACAGGTAAAAAAGCACTTTTAAAAGTAAATACAGTGTTTTTTTCAAAAGTTGTCTAGCTTTTTCACTAGATTTCTGTGAGATATGTGGCACATTCAGTATACATGCTATGAGCTAAAACAAATGCCCCACAGGCATTTGTACAGATTACCTATATAAATCATACAGAAAGCACACTAACATCCTCCTAAAAAATCCTTTTTTTTTTTTCTCTTATCAGCAGGTGTGGTTGCAGTCACATCTATATATATACATATATATTTATATACATACACAGAGAAATGAGAGAGGACTGACTCCTGAAAGACCAGATTATGTATGCCTATGCCTGTGTATTTTTTCATTTATACACATATATATATATGCATGTACATATATATAGACAGATACACACATGTATATATATTTGTATACATACAAACACGTATGAAAGTGTAAATACCTACACAAACACACACATACATGATTTGCTCTTCAGGATTCAATCCACTTATTTCTGTAGATAAACAGAACACAAAAGTAAATTAGAAAAAATAACATTTAAATAAAATAATTGTACTCTTTCAATTATATAAAGTTAATGTAACTGACTACTAGCTCTATTTATCTCTGTTATGACAGTTAAGCTGGTTTAAAAAGTCCCTTGTAATGTAAGTCATGCTTGCCTTTCAGAAAAGATTATGAAGAGGATGTTCTATAAATCACAAAACTGGTGCAGTGTAGACAATATCAACACCAAGTGTGACAGATACTGAACTCTAAGCTAAGGAAGTAAAAAGAAATATATTCATCATCGATAAAATTTACATGAGAAAACAGAAATAATAATAAAAAAATAATTAAATCATTTTTATTCCAGTGGGACTGTAAAATGTGGAGAAATGTCATATAGAATGCTCCAGTGAAAAAGAATACCGAATACATTCTATGTACAATACAACAAACTCTGCATTGCTTCTCTGCTGAGGATGTTAAAATCTTCAGCTGTTGCTAGGTAGTCTTGCTCAGGAAATGTTTGTCCTAACCAACAAGTCATGCGCAGTAACACTTAAAAACAACAAAATGCAAAAGAAAAGCGAATTGAAATTTGGCTAAGATATTAAGAAGTTTTCTATAAGGGAAAATGCACCAGAATAACTATTTTCAAATTTACTCTACTTTTAACCATTCCAAGTTCATCTCTTGTAGACACTAGTCTTGAAACAAAATCACTTAATTCTGGGACAGTCTGTGTGTTTTTGAGGTAGAGGTCCTTTCTTGTAATAAATTTACTTTAATCCATGATCTAGTATCTACCCTCAGAGTAGATTCTGGGACAGAGATTTTCTGGAAAGACTTCCAGTAATTTTTTCTGTGAATAGAAGTGACAGAAAACCTAGTAAAACCGAGTGTAGTTACTGCTTTAATCCAGTCTTCTGCTAACTGGCAGTCTAGTTTTAGTTTATCTCAAACATCTGCAATTCTGGTCTTCTAGCTGAAAAATGGTGACTTATCTCATAAATATTCAATGGAATGAGCTTTAGCACCTGCTTAGGTACTTTGCTAATACCTGGCTTGAGCCAGTAACTTGGAGCTATAAGCAATTACAGTTATGATATCAGCTGCATTTAGGCATGCTGTCTAATACCAAGTCCATAATATTTTCATTTCTTACCCCCACTAATTGGCTAAGATTAAGATATCAAAACTGGGCAGTTGTATTCAGGACTTAGAAAAAAATAATTTTAGGAAAAAAGGATGCTTTGTGGCATCTTTTATATTGTGGCAGTTTTTAATATAATTCACTATTTCTCATGCTTTTTTAAACAGTGCCATAAAGAGGGATGCATTCCAAATTTTTTTAACTTTATGAATACAGCTTTCCAATTGAAACATTTTTCCCTTCTTTCCCTTACAGAAGCAGCAGAAGTTTCTTCTCTGTTGTGATGACTCTTCTCTTAATATTGCTCCTCGGTTTACTGTATTCCTTCTATAATCTGATTTCTACACTTATCTACCTTTCTGCAACAATCAAGGGTTTCCAATGATCTTCTGTTTTTATGGCCCACAATTCTATTAAGGAAAACAGTCTTTTTGTGAATTGTTGGTCAATTAGTTCCTCCTTAAGGACAGCTGTCATGAATGGATTTTTCCCCTTTTTGTAACAAGGTGATAAAATTTGGTTACGTTTATATGCATTTTTCTGATGAGTTCACTGAGGCTTAGAATTCATTCCAGGGACCTTAAATCCTAACTGACCTGAAAAACCTAGGTCATTAATGACGGTAAGGGAGAGTTTTTAATTACCAACATTCAAGGTAAGAATTTAATTGCCAATACCAAAAATAGTATAGTCATCCTCTCTGTAGCTTCCATGGTTGACACCAACAGTACTGAGGAAAAGCAAAGTGTAACTTTGTAAAGTACAGAAAGGCATGCAATATGTTTATTTTAAAACATTTTGTGTTATTTAAGAAGAAAGAGATTGAAAACTTCTCATGGGTATAAGGTTCCTTATAGCTCCACACCTTCTGCAGACCCTGGGCCACATATAGGTGGCAAATGCGGAAACTGAACTTGGCTGTTCCAGAGCCATGCTACCAAGTTACAGCAGAGCTTTGACCAAGTCATGTGTTAACTGTCATGCCTTGCCTTGTCTCTGAACAATTGTGTTCACCAGTCCATTTAGTGAGGCCACTGTAAAATTTATTTAGTGTCTATGAAGAGACTAAAACCAGAAACTAGAAGGGCTAGACGAATAGTCAGCTTCATTCAGCATTACTTTATTTGGGTAGCCAGCTGGCTGACTCCTAGGGTGGCAGTAAAAGGTTGACCTATTTGGCAAAAGCTAATGTTATTTATATTTGTCTCACACTGAAAATTATTGTCTTTGTGGCTTGGGTTTCAGGCTCAGCAGCTTGTATTCTGTATCATAAAGCCAGCAAACACCATCACCAGCAGCTCTTCATGTCTTTAGGTAATAGCAAATACAAAAGCCATTGTAGGAAGTGAAAACAAACTTGGGGGAAGGTGATACATAAAGGATATCAGAAGATACAGGGTAATCATTTGGATAGGACCCCTACAACTTCATGACATCACATGGGCTATGTTAAATTAGATGGTCTAAATAAGACAACATATTAACAGGCTAAGCACTGTCTTGGAAGCCACAGAGCTCTGAATCCAGTTCTACTTACTAACTGGGTGGCCTGTGAAAGAAATTTCACTTTTTTGGGTCCACTTTTCCAATCTATAAAAAGGAACTATAACTACTTCATGAAACCTGGACAGTACCGCTAGGTAATGTTTGTACAAAACTTAAAAGGAAGAAGAAAAAGTACATGTTGCATAACTGCTATTGGTTTTATCAACTTAAATCACCAGGCAGCTGTCTCTCAGCTAGTCAAATTCATTTTTAATCTCTGACATGTCCCTCTGTCACTGCTTTCATTGGGAAAAATGTCTCACTGTTACACTTTGTGCCCAGTTTTACTACTGCTTGGATGCTTCCTTAAATATAAAAATTAACATATGAGTAATAGAAAATGCCAGAGTAATGACAAAGGTTAATTTCTGTATTTTACTCTAAAACAATTCTATATATCTGAAGATACAATCTTTATATAATCTCTGAGGATCTCACATGGCAAATGATTAAAAAACAGCTGTAAAAAACATCTGGAGCATTTTACAGTTATACAAAATCCTTGAAATACTTTATAAACATGAACAAATTTGTACCGGTGGGGAAACTGAGGCACTGCTAAACTAAGTGACATGGCCATGGCTGCACAGAGATTTAGAGGCAGAGCAGAGACAGCAGCTCCTGAATCTCGTGAACCCTTAACCCAGACTTAAAAGTACTGCTCCTTTCAGGTTATACCTCACACATTAAACTTAACATCAATTAGGAGACTGCACTGCACAGACTCATTCCCTTCCCTTCTCCGCTATCAGGGATGCTCATCACAGTTTACCCACCCCAATCTGCCAGTCCCCTTATCTGCGTACCCACCTGCTTGTAGGCGTCCAGGAGGAAGCTGTTCCAGACGCAGCGCAGCCCCTCCGAGGTCAGCATCCTCCGCCACTCACCGCGCCCAGACTTAGACCGGCTCAGAAACAGCACCATGTGCTTCAGGAGGATCACAGAGTCATACAGCGCAAGGAAGAGGCAATTGGAGAAAAAGACCGGCAAGATCTGAAGCGTGATCAGCAAATCCACACTTAGCAGACCCATCTTCCTTGCTGCTTCTCTTCAGCCGGATGCCTTCAACTCCCTTTTTTGCTCTGTACTCTCATTTAAAAAAGTGAAGTAAAAAGAATTTCAAAAGCCTTCTTAGCCCTCTCTCAGCTGCTCTCTTTCAAACGAGCAGAGATAGTTAAATATGAGCAGCCTGGTTAAAACCATAACTGCATAATACTCACTTAATTCGGACCTGCTTATTTTTCAGATACTAAGATGTTAACAAAAATTCTTCCCTCAACCAGGAGACTTGATTTTGTTGAAGAGAGAGGCAGCTGTGTTTCCAGTTCCCCGCAGTTAAAAAATTTAAGCTGAGACTGTTAATTGTTAACTTTCCTGCACTATCCCATTGTTTCTCAGCTATTTAAGCACTGAACAGACCTCTCATTTCTGTGTCAGTAAAGCTAGCTACCTGGTGCAACAATACTCTTTTTAAAAAATGTTTATGTACATAAACTTTCTGTCCCTCCCTCCTTCCCTCCCTCCCTCTCTCTCTCTCATTCCCTCTCTCCCTCCCCCCGCCTCTCTATATTCCTGCCTTCCTCCTCTCTCCCTCTCTCTTGCTATCTGCCTTTGGTGCAAAGTGCTTTCCCCTCTGGAGTCCTAGCTTGCTTCCCTGAAGCCTTTTATACATTCCCTAGCTAATTGCTGCAATAGAGAAATGAAACCCTAATCTTAGTAAAGATCTTGACGTCAATGTAAAAGAGGGCTTTACTTTGGCCAGGACTGCAGTGAATAGAAAAATGAAATTCTCAAAACTTTTTTTTTTTTTTTCCAGAGAGAGGAGGAAAAAAAAAAAAAGACAAGAAGGGTGGAATTTTTCTTTGATAATGGAAAAAAAAAAAAAAAAAAAAAAAAAAAAAAACGAACCCCCAAAAAAACCCAAAC
>JANHGN010020322.1:7192-44692 GCA_024605025.1 Megaceryle maxima | reverse complement strand
GGTAAAGTCAGACGAGAACCTATGCTGGGATAGGTTCTTGTCTGGGTTCCAGTGAAACAACTCATGGTGTGCTTCATGGGTGAAGAGACTATTTGTAAGACAGCTGAAGACCAGACAGCTACAGAGCTTTCAAGTGCATTAGAAGCTGAGCAGGAAGCCCATGGAGCACTAGTGTGACATGGTACTTCATATTTACACCTTCCTTGCCTCTAAGGCAGACTGTGTGTATTGAATTAAACAGAACTACCTCAGATAGTATGTTTGAGAGCTTCAGTGAAGACATGCTGATAATTACCTTAATCAAACCATAAAGACCAAAATATTTTGACTAAAAAATGCAAAAGGACAGTTTATGCCATTGCAGTCTTCAGAAACAGTCTGTCCCTGGCTTCTTAGCTTGACAGTCAGCATACAACAATCCTCAACAGAGAAGGAAAGTGTGTCCTCTGATTCTTGTTGATACTGCTTCTATCCCTCTTGGCTGAAACAGTTCATCCTGTTGTTGATTTTTTTTTCCTCTCAGGCACAAAAAATACAAGGGAAACCACTATTTGCATCTTTTGTGAACGATAGGTATCTGGAGGATAATCTCAGTGTTGAAGCCAATGGTATCTTGTCATTTCCCTGCAGACCTTCTTAAAGCAAGGAAGGCTAGGTCTTTCAGACCTCAAAACATTAAAAGAGCCTTTACTTTCTTGAAGCAAAGCTGGATGAATTTGATACGTGAGGAAGAATTATGAAGGATTGAAGATATGCATGAAAGAACTGAGATAGGGTTCAGCTAAAGCTCATTTCAGTTACCTGGTCTGCCATACCTTCCTATATAATTTGGGCACAGCCCTACAATGTTCCTCAGTTCTCCATCAGCAAAAGAAAATAAAAATTCTCCTGTAATCTAAGGAGCAGTCAGGTTCTGTAATGGGAAATTAAACATATCATCCATAATTTGTCAAGGTGGAATGAGCAAAGCCAACAACATTAAAGCATTCACTGTTACTAGACCTTGTATGTGGCTAAAGTCAACAGTATCGGTATAGATGTTCATATTCTGTAATGTTTATAGAAATCAGTGCCATCAAAACCGTACCCATGCATAGCTTCATGTTTCTTCCTAGTTTCAACCACAGTAGCATGAAGATTAGGACATGGGGAGCTAGCGAGTTTGTTTACTGCAGCTCTCTTGATAACTGTGCCTAGACATAGGAAATTTGAGATGAAGTTACTACTTCTCAGGCCACTTTTTCTGACCTCATTTTATAGTGGATCCACACTAGCATTATGCATGTCAGATAGTGTATTTTACAGCCTTCACTTGCTTGTGTAGTCCTTTACTTGCTTGTGGCTGAACTACCCTCATAAACTGCCACGGCACTCAATCACACCGTATCTAGGTACCTAAATGCAAGACACTAGAGCCCAAAACAAGCAGACTGATATTTTCTCAGACTAAGCAAGACCATTCTGAATGCAGTTACTCTTTGTAACACAGCTGGGAAAAGGTACCTCACAGTGACATGCAAGTAAGACTGCTGCTCCAGTCCTAGCCCCAGGAGATTCATGGGTGAGATCATCCCAAAGGATTCAACACAACCTGTATGCCTGCCTTGCTGCTTCTTGCTGCTTTCACTGCCAAAACCAAAGAATGAAGCTTTTTGTTTGAGAGTTAGTTAGCGTGTCCATGAGCTTATCCCTAGAGAATTATGCAGCTGCAGAGTGATATGGCTGGAGATGGAGACGAGAAAGTTTAGCTTAGCTTTGCCTCCCTGGCCCTGGGCAAAATTTGTTTATTGCAGCCAAACAAGAATTTATACCTTTCATAAAACTGCATTTTTTAATCTTTCCCAAAAGAGAAAAACCTCCCCCTTCTCTCAGCAACAATTCCCTCACTTCAAATGCCAAGGAGTATTTATTGACTGGCTTTTCCCACTTTTTTTTTTTTTTTTTTTTTTTTTTTTTTTTTTTTTGTTTAGGATCAGCAGCATATTTTCTTAAAGAAATAACACCTTCAATGAAAATTTTTTTTTCAGGCAAGTCTCAGTGATACCTGGATGGATTACCCACACTGCGGATTCACAAGGCCCTGCCTTCCTTCAACACTCCTGGCCTCAGCACCACATCTGAATGGAGAAACGTTCATCCCACTGGCACCCGGCCCCATTCTGCCTCCTTAAAGCTGCTTCTGTTCTCTACAGGAATCCGTTTACCAGCCTTTCAAAGGTGAGTGCACTAAATATATCCTTACTGCCCAATTTATTTACCTTTTATATCAGCCTTGGGTTTGTTCTATCTGGGTTATTCTACCACTGCCATTGCACTGCATAATTGAGAGTTGATTATTCTGTGAAACTGGCAGCTGTGAGAGGTGCTGATTTAATAGCCTAGAAGACCCAACTCCTCAAGTTTATCTGCAGTGGGGCTGAGTACAGATAGTGAGAATGCAAAGGACAGGAGCAGCACTCCATGGCAATTTAGCCATGCTCCCTCAGTCCACAAGGCAGCACTACAAATTAAACGAGGGGATTTCACCAACAAGAGCCAAAAGAGAGGCAGTATAAAAATAACAAAAAGAAAAAAAAAAAAAAAAAAAGCAAAAAAAAAAAAAAAAAGGCATGTAATTGAGACACTTATGGATAGGGAAAGAACAGAATATCCTAAGAAATGGCAAGTTATACCTAGCTATATGAGGTATAATTGAGGCTGTCTTATAGTCAAGCCACAGTGGTTCAGAAAGGTTGAAGTACACGAGAACTAAGATTGCTAATGTCTGCAAAACCTGTTTAGATTTCAAAGCTGTCAGTCTGGCACCTTTTAAGAGCCTGAATTCATTGTATGACAGCAAAGTGAAATAATTTATTTGTGGGTGTGGGTGTGTAATAGTGACAAATTTGAGGCTAGAAGAATTCCTCACATCCCTTGGCTAATGATACATAAATTTCTATGCAAAACAAAAATAATCTCCCTGTTTCAGTAAACTACAGTGAACAAACCTAATGCTAAAACATACCTGTCTGAGTCAGACTTAATTTTGGAACAAAACAAAACACCTCACCCACCCTAAAAGATAAGGTAGTTTCTCTTAAGAAAAACAGGAAAGCTGATCTGTGAACAAGGACAATCAGAAGACCGTCAGAATAAAAAAATCAGTCAGCCAAAATACTCTGCACAAGAAGAGGAAAAAAACCTTAATGTATTGAACATGAGAAGAGAACTTCATTTGCTTGTAGATTCTGTAAATTTACTATCAAACTACCAAGAGAAGCTGGGACTAGAGTTTAAAGTCTTCCACTCATATGACTATCCAGATGAAGGATATGTATAGGGGAGTCTCATATAGCTGCCAGTAAACTATGATGAGAGGAGGGTGGTAAAATGTTAGTAATGTCTCTGTAGGGGTTTCTAAGTAAGTTGGTTCTAGAAAAGCCCTCTAGGCCCAGCCTTCCCAGCTGAGAAGGGACCATTTCCTTTTTCTCAGAAAAAAACCCACTGACCTTTATCTTCAGCATATGCCTCTGGAGAGCTCCTCAAACAAAGTGTTTCAGTGGAAATAAATGAGGTGTGTGTCCTTATCATTCTTCCTCCTTGTTTGTACATGAATTTCAGTTGCCAGTGATAGCTATACATAACTGAAGCCTTCAATGTCCCTCCTTCACATCCTGACACATTTTAAAGTTCTGCCTTCTGCAGATAATTTCCTGTACAGGACTGGAGGCAGACATGCTGAAATACTATAGCAAAGGTTCTTGTCATTATGTTTCTAGTTGTCAGAAACAAATTGCCAAGAATCCTGTTTCCTTGAACTTGAATCCTGTTTTTCAACCTTTTCTTCCTAAACCAATACAAAGAGATAGTTCAGACCATACGTGGATCAAGAACTGAAGTTTTCAGCCTTTATCAAAAGACACCCAGCTAGAAGTTAAAAGGCAGTCACAGTACCACCTTCTAGAAGGTGTAATATGAAAATGGTGTGTTTTGCCCCAAATATTAAATTCCCTTTCAATTTGGAACAGAAGAAATTTAAATGTCTTACCATGACAGTAAGCTATGCCATAGCTTGCCTTTCTGAGTAGAGGCCTTCTCATAAAGAGCCTCTTAGATACATGAGCTGTATGCTGTAAGTATTAATCAAAGTCTTGGAAGTGGTGGGTGCTGAAGTGGAAGCCATTAGAAGCCTATTATTTTATCATCATCCTGCTCAGATCTGATAGTAAAGCAGTACTGCACTCCCAATCATTTTTTCAGCTTAATGTACCAATAACAATTAACAAAAAATGATGTTTTAAAAACAAAACTAAGCTGTCTTATTCTCAGATAGACCTGGTCTATACTATGTGTAAGCAATAAACTTTCATATACCCCCATTGTTAATTCAAAGTCAGTGTCAACAACCTGTCTCCTAGGTTTCTTAAACTCTAAATCGGATCCTTTCATGCTGTTACATACTTAATATTTTACAATCTGCCATCCTAGTGCTCTTGCAAACTACTCTGTTCAGAAAATACTCATGAACTGTGTACAGTAAGAAATAAGAATACTTTTTCCTCTATTCTGCTGCCACTGACTTCAGGCTTATTCGGAGTGCAGCTTTATTAAAACTTCTGTTTTGATTCTAGTGAAATTTAACTTCTCCATGCCCACTTCAGGGTGGTTTTTTAGTTAATTTTAATTGCATTACCCTGTTTGGAAATTATTTAGGCCTAGGAGGCCTTGTAAAAGTGTGTTCTTTCAGTCTTCAGTTTCTAGGTGGCCAGAATTGTGCAAAACTTGTACAATGCCATGGTTTGTTCCGTCTCCTACCACAGATCCCTTTATTGGGGTTGTGATTTGTGCTCACTTTTTTATGGTCTGTGTATTACAATGCTAAATACGATGTTTAGTTTAAAGAATCAACTACGCTAAGCCTAATAGTATATATTATAGGCAATCCCTGCCCTGAAGGGCTTCAATTTAAATACAAAAGATTGAAGAAAAGAATTGGAGAACGGGGTGGTGTCCCAGAGAAATTCAGCAATTTGCACAGTCACTAGACAAGATTTGAATTCTAGGCTCCTGTAATTATTTTATTTCAGTTCTACCCCTTTTATGAAGGCAAATAATCATTCCAGTCAGAAATAAAAATAAAATAGCAGGTTTGATGTTCAGGTTTTCATTCACTTGATGCTGCTACAACCAATGACAGAAGGTAGAGAAGATGTTCATGTTTTAATGTTAGATTATCCCAGAAAAGCAAGTTTATAAAATGTGGTAATTCAAGAAACATAAAAAAACCCCAAACAAACAAAAAGGAAAAACTATGAGAAAAACTTTGAGAAATTTAACACAGGTACAGAGATTAAGCTTTTTGCTTTTTATCCCTTCACCATGTCCTTCATTCTGAGTAAGCTTTGCTGTCTATAGTTGCTTAAATATCAGTTGTGGCATCTGTTATACCACCTTCCTAACCTAAAGGAGAAAAAATATCCAAGCGGCTAGCCTCCTCTTGGGAAAGGTAAAGTCATTATGAATGATAAAAGCTGCTTGATCCAAGGTTCATCATGACAGATCATTTCAATAACTCCAGTGAGCATGTACCCAAGAACATTAGTCTTCATTTTCACCTAACAGTATTTGAATAGGCATTTGAAAGGAAATGTAGTGATTCCTAAAGACAAATATTTTCACATCTGAGGTAAAGTGAATCATAAGTGGTTTAGACATAACAGCAGATTAAGAGTCAAAAAATCTGTCCCCTCCCCAGTCTGTAAACTCACTCTGTGCATTTAAATAAGGCACTGAAAACCTCTGAAATGATTTCCCTACATATTTTTACCTGAAGACTTACACACAGATTTTATGAATCTTAAGTAAGCTCTTTAAAGTCCTATTTACATCTTCAGAGTAAAGATTTTCTGTAAGTGTCAGATGTTACTAACATCAGTAATAAGAGTAATACAACACAGACATGAATGCCATTCACCTGTAGGGTTTAATTATATCTTGGACTATTTCCTGCAAGTTATCTAGGCAGTAACTTCTTATTCCCTTATACTCAAAGTTTCAAGAGCCTTATAAAGATTTTATGTTATTTTCTTTATGAAGTCTCATTGCAAGTGAATAAAGAGCCCTCATCTTCACTGCATACAGGTAGGATTAACATTATTAATTTAAGAAATAAAAAACATAGACTATAGCTAATTTGTTGCCATACATTTCATTTAAAAACTCCAAGAAGCATTCTTCTGGTCCTTCAGTTACAACCAATCTAAAAAATAATTAAGAGCTAGGCAAGTATTTTTATACAAAATGCTACACAGCATTTACCTTAGAAGTGTTCACAGTATTATGTGATCCCACTTCTATTAATTCAAAATATTTGCTTATACTAAAATTGGGATTTTACATCAAAACATTGAAAGAGTTTGTGGATAAATTATATATACACTCACAAAAAAAAAAAAAAGGACAGCTTTATTGACATATTTAGTGGTGCACTTTTATATTATTTCTTACTATACCTATTCAAGGGGAAACTTGGCAGACCATCTGTTTTAGGACCCTAGCAAGGTTCTAATTTCACAAGTGTGGGTTAACCCCAAACAGCAACAAAGCACTATGCTGCCGTTTGCTCACTCCTCCCCCCCATCATCAGTGGGATAGGAAGAATTAGAAGAAAAAGGTAAAACCTCTCAGGGTGAGATAAGGACAGTTTAATAGGAGAGCTTAACATGAGGAAAGAAGTAATATTAACAATAATAATAAAAGAATGTAGAAAGCAAGTGTTGCACAATTGCCGTTGCCATTGCTCATGACCCAGAACCCAATGCTCAGACTGTTAACAAACCCTGATCCATCCTTCTCCCAGCCAGCTCCCCCAGTTCTATACTGACCATATGATATCAAATATCCCCTTGTCTAGCTGTCCCGGATGCTCCCCTTTGCAGCTTCTTGTGAAAATTAACTCTATCTCGGCCAAACCCAGGACAAGAAAGAAGTTGAAATTGTACCTCTTCCGAACAAAATCAGATCATTTTTACTAAAACCTCCTCAAAATTACTTCCAAAATACTGAAGCATACAGACATGTAAACTTCAGCAAGAATTATTCAGTCCAGCATAGAAACTTCAAAAGCACGTATCTTCAAATGCAACTGGTATCTTGCTCTTGTACAGAAACATGTTTCTTACGACAGTGTTAGATGAAGTGTCCCATCCTTTAAACATGTATGCACAAGCATAATATAAATGCCTGTAGGAAGGACATTCCATTTGACCTTCCAGTGTGCTATTCCTCTTGTGATCACTGACACCAGTATGTTAGGTGTATCATTATTATTTTCCAAGGGTGTATCCGTGCATATGTATGTTGTGCATCAATGTTGGTGACTGTAAAAAGAAACAGAAGTGGAAAATCACGTGTCCATGTTTGCAGATAGGAGCATCATGATCAGGTTCAGCATGGGAACTCAGAAGCATACAGTTTCTTAAAGAACTGTAGCTACTATTGGTGTCTGCATTGGCTCAGCACTCATATCATCACTGCTGTAATTTGCTGCAGTTTAAAAAAAAAAGTCAAAGCATTTTCTAACATTAATTTTCCTTGAGAACTAAGGAGCTTAACAGCAGCTAAGTCATAGCTAGTTTTATGCGAAACGTAAAAGATAATAACAATGAGTTGAATAATAATAACACTTAGCACTTACGTAGCTCCTTGTACTTTCAAAGTGCTGTACAAATACTAAATAATTCATCTTAATTAAAAAGGCCTTGAAAAGATTAAAGGACCCTTGAAATATGTGCATGCAAAGTGCTTCTTATTACTTCAACACAAGAAAGATCTAGCCCCAAATACCTTTATGTTTGAAAATAGAGGAAATAACAGTGCAACCTAAGCTTAAGGAAAAAAACACATGGAATAAGCCTTTGGTAACCAGCAAAGCTACTTGCACAAGTAAAAGCTGTAAGATGAAACCCTAAACTATATATCACAGCTTTTTTTTGCCTTTTTTTTTTTTTTTTTTTTTTCTTTCTTTTATTCCAGATATTTCAGCCTTTCAATATACTAGGCAAAAAGTCCCACTGACTTCACCAGGAGCAGTCTCTTCACAGTTTTAATGTGCTTTCTAAGAAGGTGTTTGTCTTTTGTGAATGGTTCCGTTTCACGTCACCTGTGGTGCACATAGTTATAAAATGAAGAAGCTTTTGTGTGTGTGTGTGTAAAACCACACCTTTCTAAGAATAGGGCTTGTTCACAGTGCTCCTGCCACCTCTCACCTAAAGAAATGCTGTGTTTCCTATCAGAGACCTCCCTTTTGTTCCTTGTAAGATGGAGGTTACCAATAAAAGGGCAGTACGCTGCACCAACTGACTTTCACAAGCCCATTTTACATTTTTTTTTTTTTTTTAAACACTTCACTAGGACCTGCTCCTCTACAGTGAGGGTTGTATACCAGCTGATGTTCTCCCCTTCATAATGGCCAAAACATCAAGGCTGCATGCAGCAAGCAAGCAAGAGTACACTTCAGCTTCTTCTCATGACTGTAGGCTATCATACCACTTGATGTTACTTTCCATCCTTCCCTCTGTCTCACTTTTTCCTTTCATAACAGACCTACATGGACTTGGGATGCATCTCTCCATCTTGCTTTTCATTTTCAAGCATACTAAACTTTAATCCATACAGCATTAAACTCTCAAAAGCAATTTTTCTAGTGCAAAAAACTTTACTTAAACAGTCCACATAGCACTACAATAAACCCAGCCAGTCACTGCTATCTCTAGTGACAAGCAAGGAAAGATTGAAATGGATATTGAAGTCCATCAGTCTTCCTATCCATTTCTAGTAATCTGTTCCAAAGATATTTTAACTAAATTTATATAAAACATCCTTTCTGGTTTTTGAGAGGTTTTCTCATATTCTGCTCTCAGAAGTTACTGGTGATAACAGATCTCTGGGAACATACCAGATCTACAGCAGGCATTCGGTAAGTGTGCAAGAGCAGTGAAGTGATTTCTGGTCCGCAGATTTTGAGAATGAACAAGGAATTGCTGCTTGCATCTAAGACCTTAAAAACTTGTCTATGGAAAAGGTAGAGAAGTGTACCACTTCTACATTATATGGTCCCCTTTGGAGGAGTTGGTACAGGAGGAAACAGCAGAACATAAATTACAGGTGGTAATACATAAAACTGGAGGAACAGTATAGTCAGCAATTCTGGATTACTTTTGGAAGCCAAGCTATGATGTTTGTAAGGTTGGGCAAAATTGGGTGAATGTTTGGTAGAATTTCTTGTCTACATGTATCTAGGAGTAGCTTACATGCAACCTCAGCCTGAATAAGAAACTACTATTCAGGATGGATTTTAGTTCTGCCTATTCTAGCACATACAAAATGCCAGGGCTCTGGGCTTGAGCATTAAGCCAGTATTTTTAAAGGACCAAAGCTTAAGCTCTGGAATACAAATTTTAAACAAGTCAAAGATTTTTGCAAGAGAAGGTGAGCAAGAAAGGGGCAACATGGGAGATGTTCTTGTACTTTATGCTCCCAATGGGAAACACAAATCCCTTTTCTTCAGTCCATGATCTGCAGTGGACTCACCAACTTCTAAGAAGCCTATATGCCTCATCATCCCCATCTTACACTTTAAGCAATGACTGACATATACCAGAGCTAAATGCAAATACAAGTATTACAATTAATTTGTTATCGTGAAGAGGAGAAAAAAGAGAAAAATCTGCCTAACAGTTTTGAGATTACATATATTAGGCAGTTTTGTTTAATATTTTTCACTAGATAAAATTGACATTACCTCCATATTCCCCTTTCACAACCTCTGATGAAGGTCAGGTATGTTGCAAATTTAGCACCTCTCCTGCAGGCATATTGCGATTAAAAACAACTGGCATCTGGCTATGAATCCCCTCTGTCATGAATGGCCTGTATGACCCTGAATGAGCCGTAACAGACTTCAGGGGAATTATTCCATGTACAGAGGATCAACTCACAAGTGGACATGACTCAAGTCCACTTCTGTTTTGTCTCTTGTGATTTTGCCCCTTTGGACCTTAGTTATATTTAATACATTGATTTTTTTGGAGACACTTTTTTATTATAGCATTTCAGGCCATAAATTCAGACAGATCTGGTGGGGTCACAAGCAAATTAGAAGCATCTTTTCAAGATGTATGAAGTTCAGCCATAGTTCACAGTCACAGTGATTGTATTTTCCAAAGCATCCTATGCAATGTGATAACATGAGCTTCTATCAGCCAGCAACAAGGAATAACAAGATGCAATTTCTGAGAGGCAATGATAATTCACTAGTATTTGTGCAGATTACCGAGAACAGGTGTGCAGCTAAGTTGATTCCGCTCATTTGTATTAATAGGTATATTAGGATATTGTATCTTATCACGTTAATTAGAGTGAATTGAGTTAGGAAGTTGAGTAACAACTAATTAAAAATAAATGAGGGGCCATGCAGTAACAAGTAATTCTTTATGCTGCAGCAGGTAACCAGGAATACTCCTTTGTTGCCAAAATCAGAGGCCTTTTACCTTTTCCCGTGCAATAGCTGAGTGAACTTGCACAGTATACTGGGATGACATTTCTGCCCAGATTTCTCCAAAAGTTTCAGGCATATTTGAAGATATGAAAAGCAACAAAACCTCCAACTTCACATCCTGAAGATAGGCAAAGATCTAAGGAACGGATAAGCATTCCAGGCACTTAGAAGAGCATGGCTATACTAGCAAACCTGGCCTCACACATTTTGCTTTCCTATGGCTCACTTGCATTGCCCAGATGATTTAAAATACGAGGGCAGCTCAAACTATTCTCACTAACAACGGTATAAAGCAAGTCATCTCCCCTTGATGGTTACTCTTTTTTTGCTAGTACATTTAAACTACAGTTTTTCACTGTCATATACAAGTACATGTAACACAAATAATATATTGCTTTTTTTAACATGTGTCCCTTTGTGTTGCAATATCTGAATTACAGAAGTTTGCCAGCACAGGCAGGGACCTGTGCAGTCCAGCTCTATGCCAGAATAGGCTTGTTCTCTACAATTATTCTGAAAGGATTGTCTCAACTGGTAGAAGTTTCAAGGCATGTGACTTCTGCCATTTCTCCCAGGCAGAGGATTTGACAAAACAGCAATTACTAGAGTTCAAAAGGCTTTTAACCTCTATATTTTCTTCTCAAAAGGTCACTCCATTAAGCTTAGTTTTGCTGAGGTATAGAAAATATGGCAGCTATTTTTCCCCACTGTTTATACAGTTCAGTTACCTTTAGATAGCTACAGAGAATCACAGAGTGCTGTATGTTAAAAGGGACCCTCAGAGATCATTTAATTCAACCCCCTTGCTCGAAGCAGGGTCATCTAGAATGGGTTGCTCAGGGCCTTATCCTTTCAGCTTTTGAACATCTCTATGATGGAGACTCCACAACCTCTCCTGGCAACCTGTTCCAGTATTTGACCACCTTCAATGAAAGTGTCTTTTTCATCTGCTAAAGTGGACTTTCAGTTTGTGTCCATTGCCTCTTGTCTTATCACTGGGCAATGCTGAGAAGAGTCTGGCTTCATCATCTTTACTCCCCTCATGTTAGGTATTTAACATACAGATATGGGTGACAATATGACACACACTACTATTAAGCTATTAAGGGGCAACAGTAAAGCAGCACAGTATATTTAATACAAGACAGAGAGGCTTCCCACACACACACAAAAAAAAAAAGAAAGCAAAACCAAAACAGGCTGAACAGTTCCATCTCTTTCAGACTCTCCTTGGTTGAGAGAGACTCCAGTCCCTAAGGGAGCTTCATAGTTCATGCTGGACTTGCTCCAGCATGCCCATATTCCTCTTGTACTGGAGAGCCCAGTGTTGGACACAGCACTCCAGACAGGGCCTCACTAGTGCTGAGTAAAGAGCCTGCCCTTGGCCTGCTGTTAATGTTCTCCCTCATTCAGACCAGGATGCTGGTAGCCTTTTGTGTTGCAAGAGTACATTATTGGCTCATGCTCTACTTGGTGTCCACCAGGACCCCCAGGTCATTTTCTGTTAAACTGCTTTCCAGACAGTCAGCTCCAGCACATACTGGTGCATGAGTGTTTTTACCCAGGTGCAGGACTTGGCACTTCCCACAGTCAAACGGCATGAGAATCCTGCAAGCCCATTTCTCCAGTCCATTCATGTCCCTCTCAATGGTAGCCCAACCATCTGGTGTAGCATCCCCTTTGAATCTTCCTTTGGGCAAAGAGCATACACTGGACCATGCAAGTCTGTAATCCAAATTCAGTTGAATTACATCTGAGATCAGTCTTGGCTTGGCCCAATTTGTGAAAAAGAGAGAGAGAGAGAGAAATATCATGGTAAGGTGTTTTTTGAGATCTGTGGGAAGCCTGCAATGAGGAGAGAAGGAGAGAAGCCCTGCTGGTGTAGATGCATCTTGCACTTATAATGGGATAAGTACCTTTTTTTTTTTTTTTTAAGGCAGAATAATAAAGGCCTCCTAAAATTACAGAGAAAGGAGGTTGGGGTGGAGGGAAATAACTTGTTTTTCAGAAGTATAGAAAAATAAAATTGGGAAACTAGGAAAATAATGCACACTGATCATCGGCTTATTTTGTGGCTGTGGGTAAGCCTTTCATCTTTAGGTCTCCCATTTGTTGTAAATTACTGTTTCTCATCATCTTTCATATCTTAATGGAAAACAGACAGTGAGGAGTTGATTCTAATTTAGATTTTAAAATCTCATTCCCTGTGCATCCCACCCACATCCTGATCCATATCCTCTACTTATAATTTTCTCAATAGTGAATGCCTTTTTTTTTGGCAGCAATATTTTCTTCCACATAGGTGATTCATATTAAATAAGCAATTTGCCTGTACTACTGAACTTAAGTAGCAAGTTGGTTATACAACGTAGTAGCCTTCTGCACCCACTGCATCCTGAAGGAAGGATTGTAATGATGTGATAAAATGGCTCAGAGCAAATACATACCAGATCCTGGTCAGGATTAATTTTGTGGAGAACTAAGCAAAAGTTTTCTATGCTATGGAAAGAACAAGTAACAAGAGGATAAAAAGAACCTTATACTCCTATTTCCTCATTTACAATGCATATTATACAAACATACTCCTTTCTTGTAGATACTGTAACTACACTATATGACAGAGCACTTGAGGAGCCTTCTGATTCCAGGATAATACCATAGCCCAAACAGATATCCAAAAGCTTGCTCTCAGTCTGTTTGAAATCAGATTATATATCCTTTACACATCTATGATAAGCAACATCAGAATCATGGTGGGCAAGACTCTGGGGCTTTCCATTTGGACCAAAGCTGTCAAAACAGACATGACCAGAAAGCTGGAGACTGCCTGGACAAGTAAATATGCCCCCAGGGTCACTCTAAAATATGTTGTGGGAATGCCAGGTATACCTGAAGCCCATAGCCAGCCTCCGTGGCATTCTTGCAGGAACATAATGCTGGAGGACAGTTATTTTGGTCTCATTCTGCCACACAGACCTCTCTACACAGTTCTGGTATCCTCTTTACTCCAGCTAGTTGCAGATGAAACATCCTGTTGCAAGATCACACAAGGACCTCGTGTGCCACATACTCTCCAGTGTTCCACCCATTATTGGCTGAATAATGATATCAACCAACAGGCACAACTTCATTTCTTAACAGACTAGGATAGCAGCTTTCAAGCTTTTTTGGTGAAATGCCTCTTTGGGCTCATGATACACTTGTAGTTCTGAACTTCACTTTTGTAACTAAATTTCCATCCGGCTCCTGTCTTCCAACATCATTGTCATAATTGTAGCATTTGGAACTGGCAAGTTCAGGAGTTTGTCTCTGAATGTTCAAGGCCATAAACTGAGATATCTGATAAACACAAGGCAGAAGTCCAAAACCACACTGGAAATGTGAAGAAAGTAAAGATCCTGGAGTATGACGATGAAAAGGTAGTCATAACAGCTCAGAAAAATTCCAAATCTTCATCTGGCTAATGCAACTGTGCCCTCTTGTCAGTGCTTTGCAATCCCAGGATGGGGCAATTAGTAAAAGCCTTTCTATGTATATGCTTTGTGGAGAGATACACGATGTTCAGAGCTCACATTTTTTGCCACAGCCCAAGAAGAGAGAGAAGAAGAGGGAGAAGAGAGAAAGAAAGAAGAGAGAGAGAAAAGTAAAATCTGTTTACACTGGAAAACCGCTCTTTGAAACCAGCCAGGTGTCTTCTTGGCACAGAAGCCCTTTCATGATAAAAATCATGCTGGAGTATTTGGGTAGGTTGGTTTTTCTTCCATTTTGTGTTCTTTATAATAAGTCAGTATGACTGCAAGCCAGGATTAAACAGTGAGAAAGATCCGAAGTATTCTACCCAGCCTCACAGTGCCTGCAGGCTATGCTAGCTACAATACCTTTCAACACCATTCATTGTCCCATTGTGAGGAAATAAATAAAAAAAAAAAAAAAAAAAAAAGGCCTTTTTGGCAAAAGTGGCTGAGACATTAAGGATCAAATGAATGGTGTTTGGGGGCGGGGGGGGAGGGAGGGGGAAGAGAGAAAAAAAAAAAAAAAAAAAAAAAAGAGAAAAATCCATAGTGAAACAACCTGCAGCTGACACCACCTGCTGTAAAACAGAAGGGCTGCTGAATTTCATAAGCCATATTTGGGGTAATTGCTATTCATAGACAATGTCTGTTTTCTTGTATTGTGCAGAAGCACTGTCTTCTCTGACTACTCAGGTTTCTACAAAGAGCAGACAAGCCAGTCATTGATCACACAGCCTAAAGGATTTTAAGTGGTAGGACCACTTAAATATGGAAAAGCCTATAATAGTCATGTTTACAAGAGGTCTTACAGTTTATCTGAGAATTAGGAAGAACAGACTTTTAGAGGATAGGGAACTCTGTAGGTTGAGTATATTGTTTCTACTGACTCAAGATTATCTGTGTTGATGCTTAAATTTCCCAATATTAATCAGAGAATGGATGACTAAAACACAAAATAAGGAGTGGTGATGGATGCAGTGTGATCTAGACTCACAGTTCCTTGCAGTAACAAGATAAAGGTCTAATCCTAGCCTTGACAGGCTTTAGTTTATGTGGTTTACTGGTTTCTTTCTGTGGTGTCTCTATCCACTTATCTAAGTTTTTCCATGTGTAAAACTGTAAAATTAGTTTATTATTTTAATCCCTATTATGAACTACTGTATGGTTTGGGGTTTTTTTTGTTGTTTTTGTTTGGTTGGGTGTGTGTGTGGGGGGTGTTGGGTTGTGCTTTGGTTTGTTTTGGTTTTTTTTTTTAAATCACTGCCAAGACTTTTACCATAACTCTGCCCCCTATTCTTCCTTCACTTCTGGAGGCACAGAAAGGAATTCTCATTACTTTTCATCACTTACATGTAGATTCTTCTACCTTTGTTTCACAATGGAGATCTTAAAGCCTAATTTCTCTTTGCTACTGAACCCAGTGTTTGTGCAGCACCTAACAGAAAAGGAGCCCTCATCTAGTACAACAGTTACAACCACCACAACAGCAAGCACAGTGTACCCCCGTGTGACTTAGCAATCACATGTATAGTTTGGATTTTCATAGATTTCACTGAATTTCTTCCTTCAGATTGAATAGAAAAAGTGCCTAAGCAATGATTTCACTGACAGTCAGGATAATTACATTGTGAGATTTAAGGCATTTTGAAATTGTTTAATTGTCAGCATATATACACTACTTTCTGCTGTCCATCTGGTTCTCATCCTGTCTACTGTTAAAACCTTTTTGATGTGAAGAACAGTGATTGTTTTAATGGATATTATTAATTTCATAATTGATGTTACTTTAATCAAATCACTTGCATATGTATTGATTAATATCAGGAACACTAAGAGAATTTTGCAATGGTAGAACAGAAAAATACGGGGTGGGGGAAGAGAACAAAACACCCCAACACATATGGGAAACAAGCTCAAGGGTGTTGTCCCTTCCCTGCCTAGGCATTTAATCATGATTTTGTGAGATTCTGTAAAGAGATAGTACCATTTAGCTTGCCAAGTCCTAAATTATTACACTTTATCATTATTTATTTTTCTTCCATGTGCCCAAATCATGACATAAGAATGAGTGAGGAAGACTTTGAGTGTATATGTATACATACTAATTATTAATAGGATTATGTATAGTTGCATGATAGTAGTACTGGAGTTACATATAAATTAAAGTCTCTTCACCCACATTCACCTCGCCAGCAGACTTAAATCCCTAACTTACTGAAACCGGGAAATTGAAAGCATTGGCTGAAGGAGGCCTGTGGCAAGACCAGGAACTGAGCCTATATTTCTGGAGGTCCACTCAAGTGCTCTGAAGGTGACACCATTTAAAAGAAAGAAAAATGTTAAAAGAAGAGAAAAGTTAAGGTATGATGCTCTGTGAACATAAAGAGCTGAAGTGAAGGTCACAGGGCTCAGTAGTCTAAGAAATTTAAGAGACCAAGGATTCAGCCTTTAGAATTCCTAAGTTTTTTCTAAGGTTCATCATTTATAGTGCTAAGAAGAATGATTTCTTGCAATGACTGTAAGCAGATGCAATGTGGCAGATCCACAGCTGCTGTCAATTGTCACAGTTTCCTATGACTTTGTTGGAGTCAGGCCAACATATATCAGCCAAGGATATGTCCTGCATTGTGTTCATGCATTTGTTGCACATATGCTAAAAGCTAACCAGTATTTTTAGGCTACAGAAGATATTAAATTCTGGATTAGAAAAAGGACAATTTCTTGCTTTCCCGTGCAATGGAAGATCATGCCAGAGCTGAATTTAAATCCAAAACCTGTGGACTTAGTTTTGATCCTGACACAGAGTGACTATGTCATGCTGAAAAGTTGTACAAGTTCTGTCCTTAAAATTGGGATGATAATACTTCTGTATCACTGAGGTACAGGAAATCTATGCATTTGAGAGACACAGTTCTTAGGAAGATAGGGACAATACTAACACCTGGAGAAGCCCTCCAGTGACAGTAATTTTACAAATTTAAAGTTCTACAAACAGAAAATAAAACATTAGTTCAGACACCAGAGCACAAAAAACAAGTAAACTTGAGAATGTAATGAAAAAACAGCCAGCACACACGTATACTTTCCATGTCCTCCTCAAACTCCCCTGTACTACACTATGAAAACACACTCAGTTATTAGCCCTTCAGACACTAAAAGACTTCTGTGGCATTTAAAGTTGGAACAATATTGTGTGGTTGAGTATATTTTCAAGGCTCAGAAGAACTCATTCAAAACTCATTTCTGTATCATTATATGAAAGAACAGACCCCTGTAGAAAATATTAAGATCTGATCTCTTATATTAAGTATCATTGAAAAATATCATTACTCTTACCTGAGCTTTGCACGGTATTATGCATATCTGGTATTGCAGATTACTGCCTATTGAGGGAGTACACTGTTGAAGTTGCTGAAATAAAGATGAGGAACATCCCCTACTTGCTGAAGAACTATGCTTTTCCATCTATCTATCTATAAATACTCTGGTATCTCGGGGAGGGGGGGAGGAAACCCACACCACAACAAAAAGTTTGCAAGGCAGTTCTGCTTTTCATTTAACTAAGATATTAATTTAAATAAAATAACTCTGCTTCTTTTTGAGAAAAGGCTTAAGCAGCAAACTTAATGGAAGAAATAAATGAAAACATGTCTCTCTGTCTTCCTTCCTTTTAAACAGAATAGGTCAAATAGAGTTTATCTGCTGCCTAAGGCCAGGCCACCTCTATTAAAGGTGAAAGAATTTGAAACACCTGGCTAGTTTTCGTACCAATCTCTTCCATGAATTCACCCAACTAAACATTTTCAATAAATTCGTTTGCACAACTACTTCCCTTTCACCAAGCAGCCAGACCAAAATAGAAAATTATTACATTTATTGAAATGGAATAAAACATGATGCAAAACTCAGACAAATTTGAGAATTCTTCATCTGTTAGAAACTAATTCCACAGACAATGGCCAATTAATTAATTTCTATACTACTGCTGTGAAGCAAGTACTCTCTTGTTACAGAAGGTGAAGATTGATACAGAAGAATTGAAGCTCAAAGTCTTGATGTCAGGGCAGGAATCTGTCAATGCCCTCCTAGGTCCTCCTCACTTCCACCTCAGGCCCTTTAGTGACCAAAACAGAAGATGGCCTGTTTTCCCTACCCACATCAATTATTTGTTTCTGTCTTTGCTGTTAAGAAGACTGTACCCATAACTTTCAGAGTCAAGAGAACAAAACTGCGTGAATTTATGCTCCTGCCTCTTTTTTTTTTTAATTTGCATTGTATTATATAAAAGCAGAAGTTTGCCCAGAGACCTAACCACACAACAGTCAAAAGCTAAGCAATGCAGTTGTGAGCATACACTTATACCGTGTTCAAAAATCCTTGTGTTGTTACCTTGTCCTAAAGCTTGTACACAGAAAATGCAAAATACAGGAGTCGGTGTTGTGGTCTTTTGGCTCGCTCAGAAAGCACTTCCCACACTTTAGCGTAGGAGCAGATTAAAAAAATGGTGAGAGAAATCCACAGGCAGATAATGCAGAGGTGACACCATGACAATAAGATAAGGTGCAAAGAGTAGAAAATTTGCAGTGCTAGTCTTTGAGCAATGTGGCCTTCTTCCTAAATAGCAGCTACAGCTGTCCCTAGGAAAGTTAAACCAAGAAATGCCCTGAGGGCAAGACAAGAATTTTGATTTTTAAGAAGCTGTAAGAAAAGAAGAAAACAAGTGGTGATATAGTCCAAAAGCAACAGGAGAGAAAGACACAGATAGCAATATACTGACCCTTATGCATGGATGGTTTTGTGAGTACAGTGTCAGAGAGAAGAAAGATAGGTGGTTAATGTGATTGACAAGTTTTAATGGTGTAGCCAAATCTTTAAAAACATCTGAGACCAAAACAATTAAGGAAGTGCTGAACTCCAGGTGCTCAGAAATTACTTTTGCCATAAAGCTGTCATTGTTTTGCCAAAAATGATGTTAGTTATAATAATTGCCTTCTTTGCTCAGGTCAGATGACCTCAGTAGTGTTACAGCAGCTGTACACCCAGCAGAGAGGAACGGTTTAGAGTGAAATTGAGGCAGGATAAACTGGCAGCCCTCAAGGAGCTGATTCTAATCCACAGTGTGTAGTTTTGCAGCGTAAGCAATACAGGACAGATATTTCAGTCTGTTCTTGCTGTCGTGTGCTCTCAAAACTCCTGGGGTTCCCTGGCAACACTGTCTACATTTGTTCTCAATGTAGGTAGTCCTTATACATGTAGCTCCATGGAATATCCCCAGCAGTAATGATCACTTTCCCAAGAAGGATTTGTGGAATCACATGTGAGCTTGACTTCAGCTGAATTATCTATCGGAAGTTAAACACATGCAGAACCGTGTTTGTAAGAACTGAGCCCCAGTATCTCTGTGTGGAGAAAAAGGCTCTATTTGCAGCTCTCCTACTTCTGCATAATACACACCTCACAGCAAGTACCAGTGGTGCCTTTTTATTTGGCCAAAACCAAAGCTCTTCTATACATTTTATTATGAAAGGAAGCATAACTGTTTTGCAGAAAGAAGCTGGTATCTTACACCACACCTGCAGGAAATATTTGAGATTCTTTTTTTTTTTTTTTTTTTTCCCTCAGAGATGTGATTTTCACAGAAGGTATTAGCATCTTATCACTACAATAATTCTAAATTTTCTTCTTGCCACAACTCTCCACCCCACCCCAAAACTGCTTTTTTTAAACACGTGCTTTTTCAGTCTCCTGATAATAAACAAGTTGAAATATTTGCTCTAAAATTAAAATTTCCAAATGATAGTGGGGCCTTACTTATAAGAACAATGCTAAAATAGCAAATACAAGAAACAAAGCAAAATTCTATGCATTTTCATGTATCTTAGTACACCTGAAAAAACTGCACATACATGAAAATAAAACACTTACAGAGCCACAGCTGATCTCAGCTGACTGCCCATCCCTTCATTACTTTATAAGGGATTTCTATCCAGATAGATGATTTCTATCCAGAGGCAATCCAGAGGCTGTTTACATACTTCTCTATTGGTCTGCTTCCTTTAGGATAACATGGAGGAGCTACAATCCGAAACAAGAATATAAGAAATATTTCTATTTGACTGCATCAGCCCTTTCAGCCTGTCACCACAAATGGATGTGGAAAAGATGGCAGGAGCAATGAAAAGATGCCCTTTGCTTGGCAAAATATCATATTGCCAAATCCAAGGACAACACAAAATAAACTCAGGAGATCTATTTCTAACCTGAAAAGTAAACAAGTCCCAGTCCCAGAGCATGTGACCTTGTGCCTTGCATGCTCATTTATCACAGGAGAGAGAGTGAACTATTCAATGCATCAGTCAGTAACGCTGTTCAGCATTTTGCTGTTACTACCTCCTCTCCCTAACATCTCTGTTTTTCACACTCAGATAAATGCACTGTTCCTGCTTAAAGCATGGCTTGTTTCAGCTGTAGTCTTCACTTTCCTGAAGAGCCACAGTTCACCACCCTTGATCTAATGAGAGGTAATTTTGTGGACACACCAGGGAGTTTTCTCTCTCTGGCTGATTTATTCACAGGCCTCTTCAGAACACTAAAAAATAGCTGACAAAGTTCAACTGTTTCCTATTCTTGCACTTGCTCAGTCATTTCTCTTTGTGCCAAAATCAACATTATGGATAGACACAAATTTTGCTTATAGTTCTGTTGGCTTTCTCCAAGTCTGTCTGTAGTCACTTCAGACTCTCTGCAGAATTAATCACTTCCTTCACAAAGTCATTGCACAGTACTGGATTTGATTCACACTACAGCAAAATCCTATTAAAATCCTGGTTATTCTATTTTTAGTGTCAACATTAGCACAAATAGGAGCACTTGCATTTAAGATGGATGACCAAGAAGAAAAATAAGAAAACTACTTTCCATGAATTTTGACATGCTTGGCACATTTCACAGATGTGACTTCCCAGGTTTATGGGTTAATTTCTATTGTCTTAAAAAAATACTTGAAAAAATCATATCTCACTTTTGTGCACATTTATTTTAGACTATAATACATGCAAATATTACCAAATTCTGTAGAAAAATGAATCCTTAAAGGAACCTCTGATTCTTGGTCATAAAAGACAGAGAGAGGAAAAAAGAGAGCACTAACACTTTCTAGGATGTTGGAGATTTATGTTTAGATTTCTTACTGGAATTAGGCAGACAGCTCTGCTCACTGGGCTATCATCTGCTCTGCAACTGCATTTCATCTTCACTAGAAACTCCATTCTGGATCTACAACACTTTCCTAACAAAGTTATAACTGAAAGTATGGAAGTCTGCCAAAGTCTTTGATTGCAACAAATTAATTTTTCAAGTTATTTCTTCACTAGAAAGCCAAACACCTTGTTTTGTTAACTTTTCAAAAATGTATATGATTTCTAGATAAAACATCAAAATGAAATACAGTGACTTCACCATTAGTATTTGTCCTTGAGTATTCTAGGTTCCCAAATTTACAACACACAGGAGATCGATCATAACTCACATTTTCATTGTTCTGGTATGCCAATGGGCTGTGCTGACAGACTTGGCTTTAATCCTATTCATTTAAGTCTGCCACACCTGTTAATTCTTATCTGAGCTATTACTGACCATGAGACAAAGTTAAAAATTGAGTCTTTTGAGATACATCCTTTTAAAAGTAAAAGATATTTTGAGAAGCAGAGTGACATTAAAGGTAGATGGTGCACAAGCGTTCCAGAGGGTGCTCCAGATGGAGGGGAAGAGATTACATGCTGGTTTACAAGGACCACAGCAACCAGAAACCCCACAAACCAACTAACTACTGAAGTGCTCCAGGCAATTCTGAAGCTCTAGATAATTGCAAGGTAGATAATCTGCTCTGGTTTAACTTCATGCAAGTGTATTTTATGCAAGTGTTTCTTATTGGATAGGAAAAGCTAGGTCAGCATAACATAGAACTTTGCATATCTACCACAGTAGCAGCAGTTGTGGCTTGGTGCAGGCACGGAGCCTGCCAAATAACTATGATGTCTTCTGCACTATCACTGAATACGAGACACTGCACAGTGAGTTTCTCTGATGATCTGGAAGACAAGAACAGGTTCATGCTAAAAAACGAATTGCTGAACTGACCCCCGAGCACTTCTCCCAGTCTGATTTTGCAAGTACACAAGTGAGCAAGGATTAAATGTTCAGGAGACACATGATGGAATTGTCACCTGTTCTCATTGAATAACACTGCTTCATTTTGGTAAATGTAATTTCAATAAGTAAAAAGACTTTTGTTCCTCTCTCGTTACTTCTTAAGATCTCTTACCTCTCATTTCCTGCAAAGTCAGCAATGACAACTTCTTCCTTGGATCCTTCCCTCAACACATTCTCTGACCTTCCTAAAAGCTATCCTCACCTGAGGGATGTGAAAGTTTTCTTACATTCATAAAGCACTCCATACTGCCTTTTCCTAGAAGGTCTTGGAAAATTTCCTTTTTCTATCCAACTCACAAATATCAATTTCTATCAATATTGTCATATTGTGATTCTTTTTCTAACACACACTGCTATGCCAGATCTCTAACTTGTGAGTTTTGCCTACTTTTTAAACTTTTAGCTTTTAGGTTAGGGAAAGTGTGTTGGTTTAGATCTGGGACAGTTTCAAACTCACAGTTGATGTTTAGCAAGATAGAAATAACAGTCTGCATTTTTATTGTATTATCACTGGAAGAATGCACACAAAAGGTCAGAGTTTATTGCTCTGCATCTTAGCTCAAGTCCTCAGCTGCTATAGGTTTGCAGAAGCCAGAATTGGTCTCACCCAAGGACGTGGTAGAGTGGTTCACACCAAATTCCAGACAGGACTCCATTCTGGGGCAGAGAAGCGCCTTTCTCTGAATATTTCAGCACTTCCTTTTCTGTCTGGAACTTCTAAAGCATCATAAAGAAGGAATGTGGTAGTGGCTATGAAAGCTGACTGAAGCTTTTTACCTAAAAATGACTTGGTGTGTCAATGCTAGTTATATTTGGTACTTTCCCTAAAGCCTGGCTTATTTGAAGATGTGGCTACATGACACCTCAAGAACTGCAAACTAATTTTTATTTAAAATCTTCGGGAAAAAAAGGTGAAGAAGTGTTCCCCAAATGAATGCATAAGGCTTAGAAGACAATGAAAATATCCTCCCATTTTTTAAAATTATTTTTTATAATGAAGTCATCTGTGTTTTCAAGTGACCACAGATTTTGAGGACTGATGCGTGAAGGCTGGATGTTTTGAGCTGGAAGGGTATAATCAGTAGACATAACTAAATTTTTACATATGCAGTAATGTGTAGTAGGCCTCCATATTGCCATGGCCCAAGTAGACCAAGGATGCACTTTGACACTAGAATGTCATTGTCAAGGTTTAGGATCAGGGCCGCCCACTAGACCTATAACAGATGTTCTGCTGTTAAACCCTTTCCCTTCCCAAAGAGGAAGAGAAAGGGAAATAAGGGAGAGAGTCTTATGGAATAGAAAGAAAACTAAAACAACTTTAATGAAAGTAGTAATAATAAAATGTAATATATACAAATATATATAAAATCGGCATTAAACTCAACCTCCCTGATGACAATTGTGTCACCATCACCACTGATGCTGTGGAACAGGCACTGGGGAAGTCCCAGACTGGGCCCAGTGGCAAATGGGAACAGGATTCAGGAGCTGGATTCTGGTACTGGATTCAGGGACACATGGATTGGGATCAAAGGTAGAACAGAGTCCTCCTCGGATGCCAGCCATTGAAGAAGAGAGACTGTCCCTTGTGATCCCTCAGCTTTATACTGAATATGACATACATGGGATGGAATCCCTTGCTGGTCAGTTTAGGGTCACCTGTCCAGTCTGCTCCTCCCTGCAGGTGCAGCCCTTTACTTTCTGCACCCCCAACATGGTACACAAGATTTAGCAGTGACTTGGTCGTCACACCAATCCTTGGTACTACTCTAAACATTGAGTGTTATCACTGCTAGAAGCAGACACTGTCTGTAAAAACATGCTGCTAACTTCAGAAAGTGCAGTTAGAAGACACTGAGCTGAAAAGTAAAACCACTGAACAGAATTAGTTCTGTTCTAATTCAAACCAGGACATACATATATATCAAAACTCAACAACAACCAACTATGTATGTGTGTATATGCTTATCTGGATATATTTTTCTATAAGACAGATGCCCACATACTAAGTAATGGGTACTTCATTTATATTTTTAATGGAGAAATACTATTGCATTAGGAAATCCCAGAATGTAAGTAATGTAGTGCTTTTGGAAAGCACAATGTAGAAACATTTCTATGTTGGCCCTATTCTGAAATTCTTTTTGCAGACATAATAGGCCATTGTTAGAGGCATGACACTAAGCTTGTTGAACCTTTGATTTTATCAAATATTTTCATTGTTATGTCCTTAAATAAAATTACATTTTCTGTAAAATAAGTTCTCAGGAATTAATCAAGTTGCAAAATGTTTTATAGTGAGTATTAAAACTAATCCAGACCTTATAGAAGGTGATTTTAGGATGCTCAGTGCCAAAGTATCACTGGTTGTACATGGATACACCAGTAGAGCAAAATATCAGAAGGAATTGGATCTACATAATTCAATATTTTTTTTATTTAAACAATGCCCTCCTTGCATATCTATACACCATAATGCCAGAGGCTTCCTTTGTCTTCCTTTGCTTTCCTCCACTTGAGCAGTATAGGACAGAATATTTAGCTCATATTTTGAAAATGGTTATAGCTGTGTCAGGTTTTGATTTTCTGAGAATGGTAAAAGGAAAATAAGTGATATTATACACGAGGAGGACTATAAGTTATTTCCAGTTCTTTGGGGCATTCACAGCTTACTTCAGAAGACAGAGAAATAGCTTTCTGGTTTGTACCTTAGAAAATTATTAATTCACTAAGTATTCCAGCTAATTTGAGTCACCAGTTATCATGGTTGATTGTATAAAATGGAGACTATTGGGCCATCTCATCTGTCGGATTCTGGTCTGCTAGCACTTCATAGTCTATTTCAATAACAGTATTAAGTTTAGCTCTATAACTCCCTGACCTTTCTTTGAAGAATATCTGCAGGGATTAATAAATAACACACAAAAAGGGGCTTCTGATAATGGTACTTGTGGCAGATACTATAGGGTAAACCAGCAGGAAATACTCTTGTTTCACCCTCTAGCTGCGTATCCCTCTAGCAGCCAGCTCAAGTGAGGTCATGCAATCTGCTGACCAGCTGGCATTCCCACATTAAGTTTCTTTTAAAAAGTATCATTAGACTCATGCCAGCTGCTGCTGTCATTATTTTTTTACAGTCATTTCAATTCTGATTACAAAGCAAGATTGTTAATTCAAAAATACTTGATTTAAAGTATAGAATAATTCGACAAGTACATTCATAAATTCAGAGGTAGAATTGCAGAACTTCAAACATCAGACAATAGCTAAGAACCTTGAAATAACATTAGCAACACTGCAGTTCCATACTTGTTAAATTAATGGAAGACATTGTTAAGGAGCATAATGTCTGCTACTGGGATTATGTAAAGATTGATTTCATGTCTAAGTGTAAGCAAATATATTCATCTATGTCTCTTCAGTTTTAAAAAATTGGTTAAAGAATAGCCTTCCTCTTTCAAATGGAACTGTTCCATTTTACATAAGACTTTTATATTCTATATTCTTCACTCACAGAATGATGCTAGTAGTATAAAACTGAAAAAAGATTCCAATATACAAGGAGGGGAGAGTTTACACACAGTTCACCTCATCTGTGTTAATTCATAATGTCCAGATAGCGATAAAAATACATTATTCTTTCTTTAGGCATCAATAATTCAAAGCATTTCCCAGTATCATTTCATGTTAGTATCAAAGTCAAGTATACATATTTTGCATATAAAAGCGGTACCTTTTTAATGACTACCAAATGTCAAAGAGAAAAGGTATAGCTGATGGTTCTCATGAGGATGACAAATATACTTCCACAAACCTCTGAATGTGACTAATCTGATATCTGTAAGGAGTCTACCATTTTAATTATGTATGACTTTCTGTGGAAAGCACAAAGTTATGGCACTTAATAGTAATATTTATGGTAGCACAGTGCAGACTTAAAAATTATCTTCATGACTGTTTTCATTAGCCAGCTGCCAAAGATTTCACTTTGATGTCATTATGCTGTATTCTGCTTTTGTATTTACTTTCATATACATTTATATCAAGTGAGTGATTCATCAGTAACAGATTAGTAAGGTAATATTTGTATATTGTAGCCACACAGTAGGGGTAGGACAAAAGAGAGACAAATGCACTAAAGAAGTAGAATTCAGACCTGGATTATCACTAAGCTTCAGACTCGAACTGAAGTTTAGATTTGTTCTGGAAGCTAGATCTGTGTAGAGTGCAATATTTTACCCAGGAGTACCTAAAAACTCACAGGCTGTCATAGGTAAAGTTTCAGCTCACAACTACAAAAAGCTCACAAGCTCATCATATTTTAACATCTATAACATCTCTAATTAATATAAAACAACATCACACTGCAAAATTAATGAGTTACATACATTTACACGAGTCTGGAAAACTATCCCTTTAAGTTTTGGATTAGATCGGAAATAAATATGAAAGCAGGTTTGATCTGAACTGATTAAATATAACTGAAATGCCATTCTCCCCCATTTTCCTGCCTTGGAAATGCCACTTTCCAAATTCTGCTTGAGCATTCTGCTCTTAACGAAGTCCCCGGAATACAGAAACTGAGGTTACAAGAACATTGTCTTTTGTATCCGAGAATAGTCCTCAGAAGCTGCCATCACTTTTTCACTGTCAACTGAAAACACTGGCTTTTTCCTTGCCCTTCTCTGCCTCTGGAATATTTTAATTCTGTAGCTAAGTTATTTAACTTGGAAAAGTGTTTGTTTGGGGCAGTACATGGTATGAAAGACATTATAGAACTTAACATTCTATACTATTGCCTCATACTTCTCTGAATAGATAATATCGTTGACACAAATGGCCGAACAAAAAAAAGTCATGAGAACTGAAGATGTGTGGGCACTGAAATATTTCAAGAATTGAATAATGCTTTCCTTTCTCTGTTTAGTCTGACAGATGACAATGTGAGTTGAACACTTCAGGACTGAATGATGAATAAGACGAAAAAGGCATTTGAGAAATACATATCTTATTCCAGATACTTCACTTGGCATTTCAAGAGTGTGCCCAAGTTGGGCATAATTTTTCTTTTATTTATGGCAGTGTATAATCCACAGAAATGGTACTAGTCATAGCTCAGTCCCATCCTCCCTCCCCTGCAAATAATGACTGCAAATTTAAACTAGTCTTTGGGAACACTGATCTTCAGGAAAAAGAGTTGTTTTATTGTAACTTCTAATTGTGAATTCAATGATATTTGTAATTGGAGAGGCCTGTGGTTTTTCTTAGGATGGAGAAATCTCCACTGTTTCCCATAGCTAAAAATCTTCAGACTTCGAGGAAATGTCCAGACTTCTTTAACTGTGCAAACTATAGCCAGAATATGAAACTCCTCCTTAAGCGAAGCCAGCAAGTCTCTGCTCACAAGAGAAGAGTTGACCAGTGTAAATTGCTCAGAAATTACCTCCTCATTTTGTAGAAGTTCAGAAAATAAGAAGACAAACATTTTACTTCTATTGTTTTATTGCAGCCCCTGTCCTCTCCAGTGTAGGCCATGGGTCTCCTTACAGTGAGTAGTGGGATATGGATGGTCCCCTCTGCACTCACTGCCGAGGAGCTCACTGGCTGCCTGCAGAACACCGTACACCAGCTGTCCTGCACATTCAGCCTGGAAGGTGAGCCTAGGGAAGAAGGTGTGGGGCTTGTCCTCACTCATTGAAGAGACACAGAGCAGCAGCTAAAATGAAAACACAAAAATGGCAGCTTGTCTGCTGAAAGTGCAATAACAATAGCTGGAGAACAATTGCTTATGGATGTACTAGGTGGAGATCTTAATTTTCACTTACCGAAATAGCAACCTCTTTTATGGGTTTTTTAGCATTACCATTCTATCAAAAGATAACACTTTACACTTATAACAATGACATGTGCACTGATGTATGCAAACTCACAAAGATCTACCTAGAATGAAGGACTTGGATTACTGAAAAACTAATATTTTTCAAATATAATATTTGCCTGAGATACACTGAAACCAACATCATCTTAAGTTTCTTACAAGCTCAAGAGTCCAAATAAACATGTTTGGAAAACCTGTTTTCTGTGCTGACTCTAGAAGCATCTTCCCTGAGCTTGCAGCTGCCACTTGAAATTGATATTCCAAGCAGTGTCATCAGCTGGCATTGGCTGATACAGATGGATGGGTTGCTCTGAACTCTAATAGTCCAGAAATCTGGCAGTCATGGGAATTCTACTAGAGACAGTAGTCCCAAGGTCCTCTTGCTATCCGAAATCAAGGAATTTCAAACCAATTTTAATGAAAATTCCCTGTAGTACAGGCAAATTTGAAGATTAAGGAAAGGGAAATGTTTGAAAAATTACATTAATTTCAATTTCAGACTAAAAATATTTAGCCCTTGATAGGTGATTGAATATACTCTTAGATGATCTTCCACATCAGAAATGTTACAGAAGCCATAAGGTATTTTTATAATCCACCTTCGGTTTGGCTAAGACTTTATTCCTAATACCCTACAATTTATTTCAAGTATGCATCTATTTCAAGGTATCATTTCTTATAAAAGTGGCAGCACTGTGTTTGCAAAAGTTACATGGAAAGGCAGATCACATTGCTTGAGCTATGTCTTCTAAAACCAGCTGCTTTTCCTTTTCAGTTCGGAATGCAACAGAGACTGAGTGAAGTGATAGAAATTTTCCTTTCTAATAAAATTGAAGCTTGACATGGAAAATTATCACATGAGCAAATGAGAGCTTAGAAATTAATAGAAAGATTTCAAAGAACTGCCTATCTTATTCCTGAAGACAGGTGAATAAAGCCAAAATAATAAGAATATATTTTCTTATGAACCGATTTGTAATGACTTTAAATTGCTTAAAAAAAAAGCATGGGTAAATCCCATTTTTAAACAAAGACATCTCTAAAAACTTTAGACACTTAGATTTTTTTAGACACTGTTGTAGTAACTTGCTATGTGATCAGTTTTAAGTAGACTGTACTTTGTTTTAGTATGACCAGGCACATTGCTGACACCTTTAAAGCACTGATTACAGTCATTATCTCTGACATTTCAGCAGCATTGACAGAACTTCAAGAAATACAACCTTCATATTTAAGGGACAACCTGTCCCTAAGAAGGAAATTTTTTTCATTAAGACAAGGACTTATAAAATAGCAAATCTAACACCATTTTTCTGTCGCCACCCCAGCTTCACAACAAGAAGCCATAAAGGGACGCTGCCATGGAACAGGGGAGTCCATGCCTACAGCTTGTGCTTGCGTGGTGGCACAGGTCTGCCTTGCAGATCCAGAAAGCCCTTTCCAAAACTTCCAGGGCTGTAAGTCTTGGTTCCATGGTAGAGGCCCAAGACTCCTTCCAGTAGGGTGGTGAAGTCCAGTCAAGCTGCAGACCTGGAGTGTGCAGCTTTATCCTGGAAAAGCTTCTGTGGCTAATCCAGAGCTGCAGATGCTGCCTGGTAGCTTTACATCTGGCCCTGTTCAGAATCCAGGTCAGGTCCAAATTCTCTGAAAGTTTTTTAAATCTGAGACATTTTGGACAAGACATTCAAGACTCATCAAAAAGGCATTTTAAAATTAAATTCTTTCACTGTGCAATGCACAACAGATACTGTTTATAATGTAACTAACTGTGAGTTAGCTCATTATGTAAACAGCAAAGGGATGAATTTTGGCTGCTCTCAATACCTCATGTTTATTGCTCTTTCTAACCAGAGTATTAGTCTCTAGTGTAGTGTTAATTAGGCTGCTTCTCTCTCTTGATACTTATGTATTATCATATTACCTGATTTTTTTTTTTTTCAGTCACGAAACAGATATTATTCCCCACAAAAGCCTCTGGCACAGGAAAATAATTATCCTCATTTTGAAGCCAAAAGATAAAACACTAGCCATAACTTGCATGGTTGGTACAGGATATCTGTGGATGCACCAGAACATTAACCTGATTTCTGAAGTTTCCATTCTTATCAGCTACACTGACCTTAAAACCTCTGTTTCCATCTTTTTTCCCCTACTGCAGTAGTCTAGTCTTAATGCCACATTTCTGTCTTTCAGCTGCATGTATTTAATTATGAGTCACTATCCCAAAAGAAGAACAAAGTGATTATACTTCCATGTGAATTTGCAGAATGTTTATCTGGTTATAGATACATGAATGAAAATAATGTATGAGCATATAAATAGAAAATAAAAGCTTTATTGTGGCTTCTTTGAAAGCCTGGAATGCACCTCTGAAGTCAAAAAGGAAATCAAAAAAATATTTTATTCCAGCTGATAAATGTTTGTTCCCTCAAGTTTTTAATCCATGGCAGAGAAGGATAATGAAACAAATCCACCACTAGTGGCTAAATCAATTAGCTCCATTTTTATTTTAAGCATAGGTATATATATTAAAACAAACAAACAGCAACAATAACAACAAAAAGAAGTAAAAAAAAAGGTATAAACATGTATAATTAATCAGTATATAAATGAAAATACCTAAGATTTGCAGGTGTTAAATACTGAATTATTCTGAGAATTAACATGATCTTTAATATTATTTTACCAGAAATATAACAGTTTTTTCATTTCTGTTACCTGAATGTGGATTTTGGAGTATTATCACTTCCTACAGAGCTGCTTTTGAGGGTCAGAAAAATATAAACTACATTCTCAGACCACCTTCTCTTTCTTTCATTACACAATGTTTCCCCTTGATGAAGAGTCCCTTTGAGGGACTTTCCAGACCCTTTTTCTGTGATTAATTATTATTATTATTACTATTATTAAGATTATTATTAAGTTATCCAATATGCCAAATAAGCAGTATCTCCAAAACCTGGAAAAACTTATTCCCATTCTCAGTTTGAGAGTAGAGGTGAAGAAGACTTCCAGAAAAGAAGTCAAAGTGCTGATCCAATGCCAAAGTAAGACACAGAGATGGGGGGCCTAACATAGTTTGGCAGGTACTTGCACCTCAGTATTTCAATACAAGTTTAATTCTGTATTCTATTCACCCAGAGCCCTCTGGGGAGATAAGCACATAATTGCCACACATGTAGGGTGGGGGTGGTTATGGAACTTTAGTACCACCCCTCCTAAGCGACCCTCACTGTTCCACTTGCCTGTACTGGATATTGGACATTCAGAAGCAGAACCTTTTGTTCTAGGAGAGGAAGGGCTACAGAAAGCCCTAGTCCTCTGTTTGTGGCATCACAACAGTATCCACAGCAACTGTGATGTGATACAGAAAGGAATGTGACTTCAAGTGCCAGCAGCTGATGAATGACTGAGGAGCAAAAATCCTGTTCTCATGCACATACCCCCAGCAACAGCATATGTATGAGGCAAATGAAATACACTCATCTGAAATATGCACAGAAAAGGGGTGTTTCCTGGCAAGTGTCATTTACACTTAAGGATACACTTTAACCGCCACAACAAAACAATCTGAGGGATGGAGCAAGCCAAAGATGCCAAGAGTCCCCAGGGCACTTCTGTCAGTCACTGGCTGGCTATTTATTTTAAAGGGCAGTGAGAAATATAAATAACTACATCAATTTTCTACATTTTTCATTGTGTTTTCAGAGTTCACTTATTATCTGTGTTGAATAAGCAATACAGATGAGAAAACCAAGGATAAACATGAAGTCTGGAGTGCAGTAAACTACTTAGAAGTTGGCCCTGGGACTTTGGATTCAGGAAAGTTCTTTTCCCAGACCCACCTCAGATTTGCCTTAAGAGCATGACAAAGACCTTTTTGTTGTGTCTCTACAATACCTAGCACAATGGGGCCCTGATCCATAAATGGAGCCTCTAGGCATTGCCACAGTACAAACAAATAACAACAGCTAGCAGCCAAAGACATTGCTGGGCATTGTTTAGTAGGCTAGCAAGCTTCTTATAGAAGTGTGTGTTCTGAGCACTTACTCAGTTCACACAGTCTGGGGTTTCAGAACATTCTTTGTTGAAAAAAGCAACTGTTGGAAATATCCCCTTGACCCTGAATCAGGGCCAAGAAGGGGGAAAATATTAAAGCCACTTCTTGCATATTACAGCACCGAAACAGTCCTCAAGGAAGCTAGTTTGGTGTGTGTTTCACCAAGGAATGCTCCAATAATGTCACAGCAAAACAGTAAAACACCCATGCTTTATGCAAATACATAGTATGAAATCTTTACACTACACATCTTACCTATTTATGTGGTGCATAAATAGATAGAATTTAAAAAAAAAAAAATCTGCTGGTTGAGACATTGGGCTGCTACACTGAAAACTTGCACCTGATTCCTGGATCTGGCAAAGATAATTTGCATGCCCTTTGGCAGTTCACTTCTTATATATCTTTCTATTCCTCCTTAAAACAAAAGGAAACCAAAAACATTCTTCCTGTCTCACAGACATCATGAAGATTCCCAAGCACTGTTAAACATTCAGATGCTGCTGATACAAGGCCAAAATGATATGTAGAAACCTAGACAAGTCCCTCCCCAAACTCTGGGTTGAGAACTCAAGTTGAGGTTATACAGAAAATAATTCTCAGATTGCATTGCTTCTCCTGATTTTTTTTTTTCTCCTGGATATGGTTTGGTTTGGCTTTAAAAGTATTACATTATTTCAGTAATTCCCAGCTCCACTGATTTTTGCCATTCTTCAATAGTTAGAAAACAGTGCCTGTTTTAATGAGTACAGATTGTGTGAAAGCTGAGCAATATCTTGACTTTTGAAAAATGCAGCTGACTTTCTGTGTCCATGTCCATGCCCACAGGGAGAATATCCAACTTACTCTTTTCAGGTCATTAGATACATTACACACTAAGCCTAACACAAGTTTTTTAGTTAAATCGCATCAGCAGAGCCCCTTTGTAGTGTCCTCAGTGCTGGCTATAAGCCAACACAGACAGGGTTGGGCTGCACTCTGGTTCTCCCACTTCAGTTTTGCCAGTGTTTTTCATATGAAGAAAACTGTCTTGACATTAGATTTTACACCATGACTCGTGTTTATTTCTATCTGGAACAAAGTCTACAGACAAAGTCAATATATTTATCAGACTAACTAGCAGGCAAGCTTTCAGGCACACAAGTCATTCTTCAAGCCTCTTTTTCACTCTCTCATGTTGTAGACTTCATCTGACTCAGTCATTTCTTACGGGCAAAAAAACACATTTCAAGAAAGTAATTCCCTGTTGCAGCAGCTGCCATTAACTGGGCCAAAAAGATGAAAATGTGGCAAACATAACTTCCCTATGTTAGAACTGGAGAAACACGGAGATGCAAGTGGGTCGACCTGCCTAATGCTGCACAAACTCAGCTGTAGAATGGGGTAAGAGCATCCTTGCTCTAAGCACTATTTTTCCCTGTCTGAACATGAAATCTGTGAGCCTTCCTCATCCTGTTTTCTCATACACCAATAATTTCTTTAAAGCATATGGATATACATGAAACATTTTTTTTTTCCCATTTTACCAAAAGAGAAAGCAAAGCTGCAATTCTTTTCCTAATGGTTAGCTGTTTTCCCACCCACCCAGCTGTTCTTCCTGTTTTCCAACCCACCCAGCTGTTCTTCCTGCCTCCCACTTACTTCTTTCACAAAAGTCATCTGACTGATTTCCTTTGGGTGTCTTGCCTCTCTCTGCAGCTATCTCTGTCCTTTAGGTTCTGCAGAGAACAATTCAGGTATTCACAGAATGTTCAAGCAGTAGACAGGGAACCTGGTTATCAACAGTTACATACAACTGCAATAGTGGTGGTAGGAGTGGAGAGTTGCAATGGTTCTCCTGTTACATGTGGGAGGCTGCCCCACTGGGTAGTAGAAATCTTTAACACTTCAGCCTTCTGGCAGTATTTCTGTCTCTCACACTAGAGAGAGGAGATAAATAAAGTACAGGGGGAAAATCAGATCCAACCTGTCTCTTCAACGTGGAATTGAAGGGACCGATGTCTTCCATATAGACATAGGGGTAGCAACAGGCACACAATGAGAGGGGGGGTTAGGGTGTAAGAGTACCTTTAATGGTTTAAAAAGACACAGCATCATTAATTTTTTTTTTTTTTTTTTTTCAAAGTCAGACCCAATTACAACTGTTTACAGAGCCCTTTCTCTCTCCCTCAGAGACTTTGGCTGAATTCCCATCATTTCTGGGACTGGACCCAATTATGCCACTGACCACAGCATTCTGACTGCTTAATGCAATTCCATGGCAAGGACAGGGAACTCCCAGGAACAAGAAAGGGCTTGATTTGCTCCACACTGTACCTGGAAACAGCTCCCAAAGCAACACGTTATGCCAAATAACTATGCCTCAGAGTAGCCAACTAATTTGTGCAATTCTAGATTAAAACAAAGACTATCCCTTATCTTTTCTTTTTTAAAAGCATTTTTTTTCCAGGTAAAATTGTTGGCAGTTTCCCCTTAGCTGAAATTTCAGAGCTCTGTAATCTTTGTTCTTGTATTTCCATGAACACAGTGCTAGGAGGCAATTAAAAGGTGATGAGTTGGGGGAAATGAGTGGTAAGGGTGAAGGAGGATATGGCAGGTTAAACTTGCAAAGTACTTGTACATATCAGGAAAACCTTCAGTTCTTAGAAAAATCCCATATTATCCCAGGTCTGACCTGCCTCAACAAGTATGCTTACTCATGGTGGCAAACAAAAGGGTTTGAATTGTACTGCAAGATGATTTATTGACTTATTTCATACCATCACTTCAGTTTACAACAACACTTGGAGAAGTGCTATATTATTCACTTTTTTCATTGGCTGATCTCCTCTTCTACTCAAGAATGTTATGATTTTTTCTGTAATTTATAGCTTACCATGGGTTAATAACAACCAAGGAAAAAAATACAGGACTGAATAGAATCTCTCCCTTTAAAAAACATTTGAGAGTCATATGTGAGTACAATGCAGTTCAGTAAGTACAGAGCAAACACAACCGCATGTGAAGGCTGCAGAACGAATGCTCTGTGAAACAGAGCGTTTCAGGAGGGCTTAGCCAGAACAAAGTGAGGTGATATTTATAAGAAATAGCTTTTCTTTCTTTGGCAAACTGAAAAGAAGACACATTTAGAGACTAGGGTTATGAAAAATCAAACATTGCCTAAAATTATCCAAAGTATGTGCAAGCTGTCAGGAAAGTAATTTTAGCTTTTATGCAATGTATAAGAAAAGCAAAAAGGTCTTTAAGGACATAGGTCAACTATAGGATTGTTTGACAGTTTTCAGATCTTCTAATCAGGTTACAGAAAAGTCATCACATTAAACATGGATACTTTTCAGATGAGTGAAAAAAAATGGGCATTTGCCAATTACCCATACAATTAACTCTTCCTCCAAACATTATTTTTCTCAAGTTTTCTCAACTTTGTGGTTTACCTTACATGGCACAGTACTTTCAGAAAACTGTGTCACCATCACTAATGTGGCTTTATGGCCAACTGCAACATCTCAAAATCTAGTGTTACCACACAGCTTTGATTTTTCTCAACTTGAAAGTTGGTTAGACAAAATTGAATAAGAAGACAGAAGCAGACAATATATTGTCTTCTGTGGTTGTGTCCCAAGAAAATTTTAAATTGCAACTATATCATGCTTTCTTTTCCACTGTTTCTTTTGGTTGCTAAAGCCCATTTTACTCATTGCTCACCTACTGCTTTCAACCTCTCTCTAGTACTCAGAAGCCAATATACTACACAGACATAGGTCTGGCCATCATAAAATGATTCAGTCAGCCCAGCCCAGGTTTCAGTGCTGAATTTCTTGGAAGACTAGGCCTTGAAGACCTAATGCTTAAACAATCATTTTTTTCCAGATATGAGGAAATCCTCTGAAGGACCCTAATCCAACTAAACACTTAAGTAGGTGCCCTACTTTAAACATATGAGTCTCCTCTTGTGAGTAGAACAAAGAAATATATCTGAAAGTATACTCTGAAAGGCCACACAGGAAAACTGAAATACAAGGCAGTGATAAGATACAAGATTCTGATTCCTAATTGAATGTTAGGAATATTCACTCACTACCGGTTTCTTAAATCACTAATAGGCAGCACTGAAAAGATGATGTATACATAATAATTTTCTATTGGCTCTTGGATGTAGATGACTAGGCCCCACAGAAATCTGAGAAGGATAAAGCCTGTCACATTCTTTAATGAATTCTGATTTTTTTCCCCAGACAAGCTGCAGATCATATGGAGAATAAGGATTTCATTTTTCTCTGTCCTAATCCTGAGTATTTCCAGTAGGCACAAGAGTATCCTCATCATTATAATCAAATGACAGCAGCACATCAGTGGTAATATTACTGGGGTACTGAGCTGCTTATAGCCTAACCTACAGTAGTGCCCATCTATATGCCACATGGGTTTTTGCATTCCACCATTACCCAATATGTGGCCAAGTAATTTATCACATGGGAACTGCTTGAGGTGGAAAAATATAGATGCCCCTTCTAACAGCTGTAGAGAAATGGGATATTTTTCCACTCTACACTTGTTCCTAAATAAGAATCAAGTTCTTCATGTTGTCATACTTCCCCTGAGGGTCTGCCTGGGTATGATAAGTCTTTCTTGTTTCCATTTTCTCTGCATCTTTATTTTCATCATTTCATTTTCTGCTTCTCTCTCCATGTCCACTTTTTCTCCTGTTTGTACTCTTCTTTCTATCACTCCTTTTTGCTTTAGTTAAAAGCAAAGAAATGCAAATCTCCTTTCTTCAAGTTGAGCTCTTACACACTTCTGATGTTATTAGGACTATGTCATTACACGTCTCTGTGATTAGAGGCTTCGATGACTGAAGCAACATACAGCTGAGAGGCTAAGCACTTCAAAGATATTTTGCAGGGAGTAACTAAGAAAGAAGAGATGCATCTTTCTAACTCAAGGGCAATGGTAGTTAGGTTATAGACTGATACTAACAGTTAATTTTCCTTATATAGCTTCTATTTTTTTATACAGTATTATAATATTGTTGATATTTCTATTATCTATTGCTGAGTTTAAAGTTTTTTAAAAATTATTTTATTTTTTAGTTTGGCCTAAGTCACTACATTTAGAGATGTTTACTCCTATCATTATCTCCTGTTCATTGCTCTAGTGCTATTTTATGTGGTCTCCTAAGAAGAAACACCTTCCAATACCATGCTAATGCCTGCCTGTCTGCACCCCCCCCCCCCCCCCCCCCCCCCCCCCCCCGCCTGTCTCTCTTTTTTTTCTTCCTCCCCCCATCCCCCCTCTTCCA